>JAQGBX010000746.1:0-31039 GCA_034698745.1 Megaphyllum sjaelandicum
TTAGTAAATTAAAAAAAATATTTTCCAGTGTCAATTTTGGAAAATGTCAATTTTTCGCGTTGTCATTGGTCAGGGAAGTTGAAATTGAAATTTCTGGGGGGGCCCTGGCGTTGTTATTTCCAGTATTTTCAGACATGACAAAACCTAATCATGCCTCGAAGTCATGATCTTCAATAAATTCGATGATGAAAATTCTGGAATTGCACTGAACCTATCCCATTTTGCATTGTAAATGAAGCGATAGTCTACAACATTGGTAATTCTAGAACAGCATTAAATGATCTTGCCATTGCAAGTTCGTATCGAGGGCATCCTTATCTGAAATGCACCCGTAAGTATACTGGAATCTCAGGAAGTGTTTCGGATTTGAAATACATGTACGTTTATAAGTTGCATATAGGCTACCTGTGATATCTTGGAGAATTGTCCCAAATCTAAAAACCACTGAATACGACACATAGATTGAAGTATAGTATTTTATAAAGATTTTTTTAAAATAATTTTGTGCACGTAACAAAGTTTGTGATATCAAACATGTTGTATCAATGATATACCACATCAAACGGCACATTTCCGTGACGGGTCGTGTCGACACGCTAACGTCACGGGTTTATGGGGTCGTTTGGCTCGAGTAGACTGGGTGCACGGAGAGTCACGTGAATCGCTTTTCCCGCCAATTTCCTCCAACACTTCCACTCGGCCCATTACCCCCTTCCGCCTCACGCTTCCTCAGGCCCCCGCGCGGAGAATTGAGGAACGAGCGAAAAATTGCACCGAAATTCGGCGTCTTATTAGGGCGTCAAAGGAGCGCGTTAAAAGCCCTTCGCTATTATCGGCCGTCGCCGTGCACGCACGCAGCGCCACCTGTCCTTCCTCCTCCTCCTTCTGCCGCTCCAGCGCTCCTGCTTCGGTCCGCTTCTCACCATCGACTCGCCTACTTCTCGCGCGATGGCTGCTCATTTCGCTCGAATAAAATCTTTATTTATTTGTGTATAAATAACTGTCGGTGTGTATTGACCCAATTGTGGAGTTGAGCGCACCAGCGCCACCCCCTCTCCCGACCGCTAGGCCTAACGCCTCGGCGGAGGTCCCACGACTCGGGATGCTCAAACCCCCGCCTCCTCATTTTCTCCAGCTCATTGAACCCGGGGTTCACTCGTGTTCAAAGCTGAAATTTCGGTTTGGTGCATGCGTCTGAGGCATGCATTGTCGAGCAGCGCTTTACTTGCTTGGGCGGTCGCCGAAAAGTTTTCTGTTTGATTAAGCAGCTAAATTCGCTGTGCTCAGTGCACTCTGCTGGATGGCAGGCATTATAAGATGGTTGAGCGCTGGCTGCCAACTGTCAGAAGTCGGGCGAATGCGACGGGTGCCGGGCTTACGAGAACGGTGCGGAACGGGGCCGAATTCCGCCAGGGGGACGCGTGGAAATAGTGGGACCTCTTGGCCGTAGGAATAGTGCGATGGTAAGATCAATTGCCTGCTTTTTAAGCCTTTCTGGGGCCCCGTGGCGGGGGAAGTTCCGCAACCACTTCCGGCGCTTTTCACTTCCGGTTGGCGCCACGGTGGCGCGACAACCGAGGAACCGGTTATGTTGGCGATTATGAAGGACGAAGCCGCTATGGAGCTTTTGCCAGCCGAAAAGCCCAGTTTTGGAACGTGCGCGATGTGTGACGTCATTTGGGAGCCAATAGGCACCTTCATATATGGAGAGATTCTATACAGAGATGGATGCATATGTATACATTTATGTAAAATAGTAGGTGTTCCGCTATAGGAAGATTAACGTTGCATCGCCAATGATAGAAATTTGAAATGAATTACTTGCCAACTTTAACATGTAGGTTTTGTTAACTATAACAATTTCAGTTTTCTCCAACGGGCATGGTAACTTTATATGCTACGTCCACACTGGAGGAAACCTAGATGACTTCGTGTTAATAATTGCAATTAGCAATTATTAGCAACGAGAACTTCCTCTATGCTTATTACATTGTGGACGTATAGCATTGTATCCGCAATTCTTCCGAATTCGATCATGAAATTTGCCCCATTTCTGTTTATTTATAAAAAAAAAAGTAAAAGTGGTAATAATTTTAAAAGGGCGCTCGTGAGATGCAAGACGTGTATGCAGTTTTATCAATGCAATGAATTTTTAGAAAATTCCTTAGTGTATACAATTTGTAAAACGTGAACTGAAAAGTATGCGTCTTAAATTTATTTGTATATGAAAATTTTGGAGCTACTTGGCACACAAGTTTACAGAAAGGATGCCGCCGTATTTTACTATTTATACAAGTTGTGCTAAAATAGCCTACGAAATATAAGTTAGCATGTTTTCGAAACTTCCAGTTAACAGAATTTCATATAATGGAGACATGCATGACAAGTTGACTTACGTATTATAACTTATTTTGCATCAAGTATATACATGAACATGTCAAGTATAATGTGCGTATTTTCCGCAATAATTTATATCCTCAATACGTTCCGTTTCCATAGTGATATCATGCATGGTATAAATATAAGACAATTTTATAAGCCTACAATTATTAACGCAAATGTATCCATGTTTACAGTATATACGTTATTATTTTGTTAGTTTCGTTTACTATTCTTTCTATAAATCTATAACGTCTCGAATTTTATTTCAAAATATCATCATCAGAGCTTAATTTCAACATAAATATGGGATGGAGATAATATCCCAAGACCGTCCGTATGAATGCGTATAAAATTTAATGTCTAGATTTTTATTTGAAATGCGGAAAAATAAACATTTTAGCTTATTTCGGAATTATATCATTGCAGGTATATCCATGCTTTTTAACAAGCTGACAGATTCGAGCATGTCCTATAGTAGGTCACTGTATATAAGTCTAAATCCCCCAATATACGGTGGCACGTGCCCTTACACCAGCAGCTGCTATAAGAGGATATAAACATAAAATTTTGATTGAAAATTTCTGAAATGAGTTATATAAGTTGAGTGCGCGCCGCATGTAAGGGATTTTTATTTCTTGGCAGACCTTGGGAGAGGTAATGGCGCTTTTATTAATATACGAGGAGAAAAAATGCTACGAAGCAGCTGTTACCAAGCTGGGTCCAATGGAAGCCTTGCCTGATGTTTCACCTCGGTTCAAATTAAGCGCCTCACTGCCCGCAGCATTGATACAAAGGCGTATCGAAAATAGCGAAATAACGGCTCTGGATTATTCTGTTATTTTGGCCCATAGCACTCCCTGTTTGCATGCTCGCATGCACCGTGATCTCCGTTAAATTTATATCAGACTCTCGAATTTTCATATTAAATTTGGAGCAGACATCTGGGCCTAAAATAGGCCTACCTGCATGCTTGCTTTATTGTTGCAATTCTCTCGCATGCAAACTCTGAAAGTAAAGTATACCGTATATGCTTTTATGATGTAGGCTACAAATTAGGAGTAGGCCTACATACGGTATATACATGTAATTTGTTGGTTATATTGTAAATGAAAAAATGCTTACAATTTGGAAGTGAGCATGTTTAATGTTTTTCTTTTAAAAGTAAATTTCATGCTGATTTTTTTATACTACATGTCCGTGGATGACAATGTTGTAATATATTTGCGATACCCTTTTTCAAATCGGCGCCATTTTGTTATTGCGCGTGAAGGGCACCAACTCCAACATAATCTTTATTTCTCCACCCCCCCTCCCACATCATCGAGTCCTGTCTCCCCTTTCGTCAAATACCTCGATCAATAAGGGATTAATTTGGATTATTTGGAGGCAATGGTTACACTGAGTCCGGAGATAATTTGGAAATGATTGCCTCGGGATGATTATCTCCCAAATTGGCGAGGCCTCTCTTCGTTCCCTAAATTGCATTAATAAGCTCAGATTTCAGTTAATCTGCCTCGTCTCATGTTGCTGTTTTCGCTATAAATTGCCAATTCGCGTGTATAAATATTTCGCGGAAATGACGTTCAAAATGACCCCTAAACGCGGCATGCTCATGCATGTTGGCATTAGGCCCGTTTAACAACCCTACGACTGAACTGGAATTGGTTGGAATAAAACCATCAGGTGCACACACTTGACCAGAAATCTGCTTTTATTTAGTTTGGAGTAGATCATCAGCCTCACACACAAGAAGATGAATTAATTGCACTTGACCATGCTTGTCATTATACTTTAATACCCCAAATAAAAAACTGTATATATTCTTAAGAAAAATATCAAGGTCTTAGAAGATTTAGCATGGGCTTTTGAGCATTATTTACGAGAATCCCAAGCTGACGGTTTGTGCTGCCCCTGAATATTGGCAATCTATGCGTACGCAAGAGTGTTGATGCGCCACCTCGTAAATTTTCTAACCATTTTGACAATGACAAAGTTGCTTTAGCTGATTTGAACAATCTGATCCGGACCTTTTCGAGTTTTAAAAATAATGCAGATACCTGCTGCATGAGATAGTTTAAAGTGTAAATTATTTAAAAAAAAAATCACAACAAACACACCATCCCACACAGGCTTAAAATCGATGTAAAAGTAAAGGTGAAATTAAAAAATGTAGGCTTACAATTCTCTGGTTAAAAGATATCCTCGCGACATCAGATCCGTTTTGGCCGATGTTCGGGTTTAAAAAATTAAACGATGTTTGAAACTTATTGATTAGTGATCTCCATTTAACCCGTTAATTCTTATGACCAAATGCATGACTAATACTTCGCACTAATGATAGGCCCTGCATGTTCGTTAAAATAAGAGGGTCAACTTACAACTCGTATACCTCTACTTGTAAATTATAGCAATAATAGATGCACGATGATTTGTGGAGTCTTCATTCCACGCGTCGGTCCAACGTGTTACAGCCGGGTCCAATTCGGTTTCTACACCCTGATTTACCCTTAAATAGCAGGGATCGAAATTATATGCAAAACATAGGTTTCCGTCGCGGGCAATTATGAACGCATTGCAAAGGGCCCATTTGTCTTCATAAGTGAAAAAGCCCCCAGGCGGCACTCTGATCGTAAATATGGTAATTGTTCGCTAATATATATTGTTACGGCGTTGTCGCCTTACAATTGCTGCCCATTGTTCTCCAGGCGCCTTTTGCTAGCGAATGACCTGATCAATGACAACCTTTGCAGGGGATTTCGTGTTGAAAACCCCTCAAGAGGACCCACGCGGGTTTGAACAAATAGAGGGGTTGGTGGAGGGTCTCCATCTGGAGATGTCCCTACACCACTAATAAAGTTGGCAAATTCGTTCCCGGACGTCCCATACATAAATTTGATCGTTTTATTTTTGCATAATTGTAACGTACGAAAATTAGAGGGGGTCACGATGGGGATACCATTACTTAGCAAATTAATGATATAGAGTTTACGGAATAGGTCGAGGGTCAGGTTGCGGCGATCTAATAGGGGACCACTGAAGTCATGGACCACCCATTATTTTTTTCTCCACAATCCAGATGTTGCTTTTCACACTATTAAAGTCGAAGATTATTAATATTCGGAAATATCAAAAATCGTGCATGTATGTAGGTCATTGCCTTAATTGATGATATTTTTTGTTTGGAGGGGGTGAGAAGAAATTAGCTCAATTGTTAATTTTTCTTACGCCTGCGTTTAGTTACACTGTTCAGATGATAGTTGATAACTCTGTATACCTTCGAGTGTAATGTGGGTTTTAGATAAATGACAAGGACATGGGCCGCACATATATTAGGCTACCTAATTAAAGGAATGCGAAGGGATTATCTTAAAAATTAACAACCCTGTTGAATATAAACGATCTCATTTGAACAATAGACGAAATATCAATTTTTTTCCCCAATATTACTTTAGTTTGAACTTGATCTCGGTTACATCAGATAAGTTTCTTTTGATCAAACAGACGATTGACTGATGCATACATGTATTTGAGTCATGTCATTGCTTTGTATATAAGGAAATATGATTCTTAAATTACTTTTATGAATACAGCTACATGTACGCCAGAATAAAAAAACCTTTCTAACCGTTAGATACTCATTGGTACACTCAAAGTGTGCTCATTTTATAATTCATATACACTTTTTATTTTAATATAGCCATAAAAACTCATGGCATATGTGAATTTATATGAATGCATGACTATAATGCTATATACTTGTACAGTAAATATAACTGTTGGCTAAACATTGGGATTCGTGGGTCTTTCTGGTCCTTTGAGTATTAAGGTATTGACCTTAATACTCAAAATATTAAAAATTAGAAAAATAATTTAATTATGGACATGTCTTTTCTAACTTAAATCCGTCTATTTTTCCATTTTGATTTTAATTTTGTCATAAAATTATGAATTATACTAAAAAAAAGTAAATAAATAAAATATAATCATAAATTGGAAGGTGCATGGCTTCTCGTGTTATCAATATCAGGAACTGCTTTTATAAATTTGTCATTTCATGCTCGTATCGTCCTCTTAAAATTGGCTTAAAAATTACCAGACTGAAAACTAATTCTATCGATATAACACGGGCTGCTGAACTACTGCATTGATATACAGCATACAGGTACCATGTAGGCCTACATGTAAGCGCGATACATTGTATACGGTAAATGAGTAGTACAGTGTGCCCTAAATGCAAGTTGCTATACTTGGTTTATGTCATTATATATTTTGAACATGTTCCGTACCATTTAGTTTGGATTTTTTTCAGCCAGATTTTTTCCCCGGAATATTTAATTGGCTTCTGTCGGTATAAGGTGGCCATGACACAAACTTCGTAGTTTTTAACATTTTTTTTTATATGGAAAACAGGAAGCGATTACATCATCTCGTAATCACGATAAGGTCCGTGCCCCCTCACGGTTCCTCATTCGATGACGCACATCTCCGTACGTTTTTAAAAAGAATGACGTGAAAAATGAGGGAAGAAAAGTGCGAGATAGGAGTAGGAATATGCATGCTCGCGTGCGTGATTTGGGAAATATGTATTAGTCCAAGGCCGAGGGTTGGGGGTAATCGATGAGCCCCATATCAGAAAGGGATTCCGCCTGATTGAGTTCCGTGGCCTATGCGGACGCTCTCTCGGCCAACATGGCGCATCAACTTTAATTATTTCCATGGAAAAGTTTGTATGCTGCTGCATTATCCGCGATGAATAATGTACGAACCCGTGGCAAACATGGCGGTGTCTTTTGGTGTGCCTGACTGGAGCGCCGTTAGATAAACACGGCAGCGCGTCCTGATTCACCCAGCCAAATTTTGATAGTGGCCAAGTGAAGTGTGAAAATGCACGGGGAAAGGTCCCCGCAATCAACTTATTAAAAGTATACGTATATATAGAGTTGCGGCCGCCTTTTACAATTCCCAATGGGCTGGGCATAGGTCCGAGCCGAGGTTGCGCCGAATATATTAAATTTATAAAATTAGCATGTATTTGGAGTTGGGAACGAATCACAGCGGTTCAACTGAAAACGAATGTATGGATAGTGGAGAGAACGAAACAAATATGGAGCTTGAAGAATTATGAATAATTTCTTCCGCAAATTTTCAAGTTTTTGAATGTTGCCATTCATTTTTACGGCTCTTGTTTTTATGCTAAATATGCTCCATTTATTAGGCTAGTTTTTTTTTTAATAAATGCAAAATGAGTTGAGATTGAACGCGGTTTTATTTCTAGTCCTGTTCAATAATCTAAAATTTGCAATGATCTAATATAAAATCTTTCGCACCGCGTGAACTTTTTACGCACTATACAAATTGTGTTAGTTGCGTATTTCCTACATAGTTTTTCCTTAGAATTGAAACATTGCGGGTGAAGGTTTTTGATAACATAAAAATTTACAATATACAAGTATTGTATTTTTTGTCTTTTATTCTAATTTTTCTTGCTAAAATTTGTATTTTATCGCAGTGGTTCATTAGCATAAGTTGATGTTGACCGAACTTTGAAATAAAATGTGAAAATGCAAGCTCGAGCTGATATGATGCTCGACAAATTTTTGTTCGACTTTTGCAGTCGTCCTCATGGTCAAGCATCATTTCTAAGCTAGGAATGATTTCTACTATTCCCTATACGTTCACCCCGAGGCTTTGAACAATAGTGCAATAACCTGCCATTAAATCGTTTACATCGTAACGGGTAGTTCTCTATGTATTTAAACTTGATGAAAGATGTCAGAGGGTCCGTCACCCCGACCGAAGAGTGTGGACAGGGGAGAGACCGAAGCGGACCTCTTCACCGCCAAATAATCGCTTCCTCTCTGCCCTCTACTTTTGTCCCGTTGAAGACCCCTCTGGCTGTCCATCCTTTAATGGCACTCGATAGGCCTACTTGAAGACTTAATCTTTCAATCGATGCCAAATTTCGTCTCGAAATCCGGCTTTGGAGTGCGGGGATGAGATGGCTGCCGACCTGTGATTTACTTTTTTTTATTTCATGTCTGTAATTACACCATTGCCTCCTCTTATTGACCTAGCTGGTAAAGAGACATGTCAGCTACTTCTATGGCTTTTTTTTTTTAGTTTTTCCCCCTAATATCTTTTTATGCGTTACTGGAACGATGACGTCAAAATCCTGTCGTATTAACGCGTGTCTTTTCAATGCGTCTTTTTCTTTTGATGCTTTTTCAAAGAAAAGAATCTCTTACTCCACGTTTTCATCCCAGGTAGTTTCCAAAACTTTAAGATCTAAATTAATAAACTTTTAATTTTGACCTCGATGATCGAAGTGGACTTTTTACACTCAAGCCTATCAAAGACTCGTTAGTTGTATATGTATTTGATAAATTTACATCCGGAAAAATGAAGTAAAATTCAGATTATTGACCGTGGCCCATACAAATGGGTCATGCTAAAAATCAAGTTTATTTAGTGGTAAACTAATGTTCCATCCATAGTGAACGTATTCCAGACGTGTTTATTCCATCAAAACATCTAAATGAAATCTTGGAAATTAGGAACATGTCGCACCCCTGCTTTAGAAGTGACACAACTCAGAAATATTCATTTTCTGGTTGAAGACTGTACATGTATTAAGGCAAGCAAATTCAGCTCGACTGAACATTCAGTAAAAAGAACACACCGTAATGTACCATAGTTTCGGATAAATGGCAGCACTTTCTTTGATCGTGCTTTACAAAATGCGCAAATAAAAAACTCGCTTTATCTCAAAGTAAAAAATCACCGTATCCTGCATTTGGATCGCGAGCTATGGCACTACTGCAGTAAAACCTGTTAAGAGTGACCACAAAAAAATGCAATGTTGGTCACTATACAGAGAATTTTTATGCAGGAAATGTACACTCGAAAAACCAATACACTGACTGAAAAGTGGTCAACATAAACAAAAGGACACCATTCAAAGGTGGTCACTTTTCCAGGTTTTATTGTACATCATGCACACAACACGTGGCCCGTGTACACAGGTTGCTCATTACTTAAGACATTAAAGATTCGACATAGTATACCAACGCAGATCTTAATACACTCTTTATTTGTTACGGACTTTTTTTTGTTACAAATGCAAACGCAAATTAATAGCTCAAATTTCTAGTAAAATGCAAAATGCACGACAACCAGCTTTCACTTTTGCGATTTGCTATTAACTCGATATTGGGTGTTACGTTTAAGAAACGTTTTCATTAAGTGTTTTCCTAAGGGTTTCTAAGCGTCTATTTTGGAACCCACGGCGATTCTAGAAACCGGTTGTAAAATGTTCGTATATTCGGGTAAGTGGGGCGCCTGGTTCCATCACTTGTTCCCCTCGAAGGAGGGCAATCACACGGAGCTCCGAAGCAATGCGTCGCTCGTATATTCGGGGGTTTGTTGTTATTATCCCCCCGCTTTGATCCTATACCAAATACAGCCGAGTCATTGGCGAGAAGCCGTCAATTACTCACGGCCCCCTGTTTGCCTAGCTAAGGGTATGCGGGTGGAGGGGGTAAGGGGTTCCTAATCTCTGTAGTTTAGTTCTCCTAGGAATACGGTGTACACGTCCATTACATCTCGCGCACACTTTTACTTGCCATTGTTTTCGGCAAAGTCAACCGAGCGAAAGTGAATGGCCGAGGGAAGCCCTTCTTCCCACCCCCCTCCTCACCCCACACTCCCCCTCCCCTTTTCTCTTTTCTCTTTATGGACCTGGCTCTTTTCTCTTCCATCGAAATTAGTAGGTCCATCACTCCAATCGTCTTTTTTTCCCTTTCTGGTTTTGTTCTTCGCATCCGGGAGTTTGTGCCCACTCAGTCAGAAGCGATTGCTTTCATTGAGTTTAATTTTCTTTTAATTAGTATCGTCCAACCCTGCGCCAACCGTCCTGTACTTTTTCGCCGAACAACTAAGGGGGGAAAAGGGAAACGCATCGGTTGAGAGGAAATCAGATGGAAACATGCAAAAATACAAATGAGAAAAGAACTTGGACAATATGCGGATAATTGAAGCTCGCGTTTGAATGTGCGCCGTATATGGGAAGCTTCCCTCGAGGAAATGTCTGAAAAACGCCTAGAACCTTGCAGAATGTTGGTTCAAAAGAATGCAAATGGTGGCCCTTGTGGCGATGCATGGACACTTTAATGACGCGCATACACTCGTAATTTAACAGCGGTTATCTTGCGCCGTACAGTCGAACTCTGATAAATGGAAAACGACCCGGCATCGAAATTTGTTCCACTTATCTGGTTTTTTTTACTTATCGGGTTTTTGCGTAATGCGTTCAAATTAGATCGATTTCTATCCAGATATAGGCAAATACAGTGTAGCTTAATCTCTTAGAAGTACATTTATCGATAAAAGAAAACCATATAAACAAAGCTTATATTCGTTCAGCATTAAGAGCTAGCAATAAAAGAGAAACGGTAAAATGTACAAGTTGATCAGCAGGAACATCAATAAAAATAGTCAGAAATTTTCTTAAGTTTTCGACCAACATAATTGCCACGTAGCTATTTTTTACATTTAGGAGACTTTCACTTATCGAGATTTATATAACATAGAAAACGAATTCAAAAAGTTCGGTGTTTTGAAATGTTTTGCATTTAAGTTTTTTTTTCACTTATCGGGTTTATACTTATCCGGGTTCGACTGTATTTCTCTTAATTGTCAGTTGGTTTGTTTATATCGAGTCGTACCATATCATCATGACATTCGTCACCTAGCTACTTGATATTGATATTGCTACTTTTAAATTATCACAAGATGCCAAAGTTTTAAGTTGCGAAACGTGCTCATTTTAAAAATTATTTTCGGCCCCATCGCGTGGTTCACGGCTTCTTCAAGAGGAGACATTTGCGTCGCTTAAATCATTCGATGAGTGGTTATAGAAAGAACTAGGTTAGAGTGCGTGTAGTACGTGCGGGCCCACTTTGGTTCCTAGTGATATTTCTGTTTGCACTTGTGTCTAGTAGGCAGACTTCGCTAATTGGACTACGTTTTCTCTATAATGATAAGGCGGTTGGCAGCTTCGCAATTAGGAAAAGGGGATATAAAATAGTGCGCGAGATGATGATGAGCCTCATTTTCATGCTGATTTATGGGCACGAGTCACTGACTTTTAAAAAATTCATTGAAAATGTGCTTTCTATGAATACGCTGGAAATTTCCCATAGACTTAACGAGCGTTTGAATAGACTTATATAGTGAATTGCACTTAGCTTCCCATTAAAAATAATATATTTCTGCGAATTACTTATACGCGCTTGAAAAGCCGATGAAGGGATTTCCACTCGGCGTTTTGATAAATAACTGTGCACCGAATCCTAAGTCTGCGTAATTTGCATCTTGCATACCTTGAGTTTATTCGTGCACCATAGTCATTTATACAATTTGCATTATCATCGCGTTAAATGCATTTCTTTTACAATTTCGGCTTTTTTTTTGCTCTGTAGCAAAACCATGCAACTGCATTTTACGAGTAAAAATATACTTTTAAAACTTTTCAATCACCAATAGGATCTTGCTATCCAAACCTATATAGTTAACTTCGTAAAACACTAGGGGAAAAAATAGTTAGATATTTCATAACAAAATAAATCTAAAAATATATATTTTAGTTACCATATACTGAGCATGTATTTATTTTTTCCATAATATGAAACTTTCCAATTTGTAAAAACTGAGTAGACGTTATAAAACGTCGGATTTGCAATTTGAACAATTTCGTAAACATGTTTATTACTCGTCCATACAATAAAGCATAATTTGGATATTAAAATAATACGTATGGACATTTTAAGTAAAATATAAAAATGTTTTCATCTCGTCGAAAACTCCAATCTAAGCGTAAAACGAGAAATACTCGATTCTAACCTGTATATGCCATTTGCACAATCGGGCAAAATGAATTCTTAAAACAGACATCCTTAACTTCAGGCGAGCATACATGTACATTAAATAAATTATATGAAAACTAGCAGTAAAGACCGGGTTGTATTTACCTATGCTGAGGCGAGGAAGTAGGCCTAATGATCGAATCATGACCGCAGTGCCCCCAATACTTGGTCTGACAAAAACTTAACATCTTTTCTCAATGTTTTAGCATTAATATTTCTTTTTGAAATTCAACAATGCAAGAACTTTGTACCGTAAATTTAGGCTTTATAGCCGCCCTAAATGCGCAGATGCCCGCGTCACCTTTAAATCCGAATAAACAGCGAAACTTAGGTCATTAAAAGATACTTTGAAAACCCCTCGTCGTAATTCGGTGCATGCAATTAAGCACACAAACTTTAATCAGCAATTGTGCAGCTATGATCAAGCAGGCATAAAAGCTACTTTCGTACAAAAAACTCCCCCGTGTTTTTTCTATTAAATATGATTAACGACTCGCATTATTAAGAAGTTAAGTTTTTGCAGGCAAAAACAGGGCGCACGTTGTTGAGTTTCCGCTCGGCTAATTAAAAAATTAACGGCTGATTATGCCGCGAGTATTTAGGGTGTCACGAAGGCTTTTATCAAAACTAGCGAGCACTCGAGTATGAGCGAAATTACCTGCGATATAAAAAGCAGCGACGAAAAGCACCCTGACAAGAGTGCAACTCGGAGATACGCCAACTTATAAACACTTTTAATGTCAGCAATATTAATCTGGAATCGAGTTGGGAAAAAAAATCTTGTCATATTTTGCAGAGCCTATTATTTTGCCTCTATCTTCCGACACATTTTCTCTTTCGGATTTCATGCATTCGGAGCATCGAAGAGTATATCATAAACAAATAGGTGATAAAAAAACGTGAGGTGGGGGGAGGGGTAATATCCGAGGGGACGGGTGCCTACAGAATAGGCTTTTATCGAGAGAGGAAATTTGAACTGAATTTCGCAGCAAAAACTTATCTCCGAGCCTAGTGGTGATAGTCTCAAAGGAAGGAAAATGAGGAAAAAAAAAAGGTTAAAATCCCCCCCAGAAGTATACTCTGTGTGGATTAAGTGGAAAACAGTCGCTAGGCGCATCTATAGCGTACATATACGATGCATCTGATACAGGTTTAATTAAAAAGCTCTCCGTGTGGTCCCTTACAATGAGCAGACGAAGAGAGTGCGTCGGAGCAGAAAATAAAAAATGCACGCTAGATTATAGCGAAATTGCGGGAAAAAAAGTACGTCTATAGGCACCAACCTATAATGTTTAGTTTTTTTTCCCTCTAAATCGATATGTGTTGAGTATATATTCTTTTGAAATAAAAGTTTAGGCTTTCCTGCTTTAAGAACTCTTAATATATTTGGCAAAAGTTATTTTTTCCCCTCGCAGAAAAATAATTTAGTTCGCTTATATGACGGTTGTTTATAAAAAAATTAATCTGTCTTTTATCAAAAATAGAAAAAAGAAACGGAAATAATTCGGATCGTAAATTGAACTGAAGCGACGCTTTGAGTAATCGCAGTATACATTTTTTGAATTAAGAGGCTATCTTGTAGTGATAAATACTCAATATAAATATTTCGAAGATTGTTTTTTGGGATAAATTTTAAAAATCTGTGTTTTTGTCTACACTTTTTAGGAAATTACTTCGTAATATACGTAACACAATTCCGTTGAAAATTTAACATCTTTAAAACCCTATTAAACTTGCTGAAAAGATGAAATTCGCGTTTAAACTGCGATATATAATCTGTATAAAGTATTTTGTTATCCTTTCAAATGAGAATAACGCTTGAATTTTTACTATGGCAGGCATTCGATGCCCTTTTATGCACACTTCGATGAATTAATATTAAAATTAAGGTATATTTTTTGATATACTGTATATGATTATATATGTAATATTATGTAATATTATATCATTGCAGTTTCATTATAAGGACATGTTTTCCGGCTAAATTATGAGAAAATAAGTTTTCAACATGCATGATTCGGATTATGATATATTTAAGTCAATATCATTTTTCAAATTTATAGTATATTTTCTCACTTATTTTTTTTGGGTGAAACATGCTAAAAAAGTTATGCCCGAAATAGTTATATTCCCGTAGTTGAAGATAATTTTACGTTCAGTGAAGGGCCTAAGAAACGTGAAAAATAACTTTTTATTTCTTACGCGTCATAACAAAATGTTTCCGAGTATATTTCGAATTTTTAACATCGCTTAAGCGATGGGTGTCATGAGTGTTTGCCCACATTGAGGGGGAAGCAGACGACCCTTGAAAAACAACTTTACGAGAGAGTTTTCTAAAAGAGGAATAGCGCTGTTGGTCCAAAAATAGCAGGATCGAGTTATTAGCGGAGAAGTTTTTATATCATTTTAAAGCATGTATCATAAAACAAAATTAATGATATACGAGCTCGTTGTGCCACTTGTTCGAGTTTTATGGTCCACGTATCCAAACAGCGGAATGGGCCCTTAAATTTTATCCCCCTTTATTTCATTTTTTTTTCTGAAACGTTTGTTTTTCGTATATCAAATTTAAACTTCGGAGGGCTCGTCATTAAACTCCAGTGAAAATTTGTAATTCAAAAACTCTCGTATTTTTTATTCCCTTCTCCTTCTCGTCGCCTTCCTAGAGTCGTTACGTACTTCTTCCCAAATCCCATATCGTAAATGTAGGTCTTTCCTCCATCCATGTGGCTTTTTTATATTTTCTTTTTTTTTCTGCTTTTCCTTCTGAATCTCCTCCAAAATGTGTAACATTTGGATGAGGAACTCGTCCGTCAATTTCACGATGTTATTTTCGCTCCAATGGCTTTGCTTCTCATTAGATATATATCTGGGAGTCTGTTCCTACTATGATATCCGCGTGTGAATTCCGCCTGTTAAAAATGAGCTGCGCTCAAATTGGAGCCGCCTATAGATCGCTCAATAAAAAACAGGAGACCGAGAAATGAAGGAATCACTTTTTATATTCCAGTTAAATATATGTGTACCGTTTCGTATACGCTCTATAGAAAAAAAGAGAAAAAAAAACACGCGAGGAACAACCATGAAGTACATGCATGTACGTCAGCGGGGTTTCACCCAAAATTATGATACCGAGTGCATGCTCCCTGCTGGTTTACCGCTTGAGTTTCAGATCGATCTCGAGTTTGAGTATGAGGTCATCCGTCATAAATATTCGAAATGTCGTACTTTAATATCCAAAAAATTATTTCATTTTGCGTATGCAAAATGTATTTTATTCATTCATGCTTAATTCAAGTGTTTTGCGCAATGCTATTTTTAAACAGTATATTCTGCCATCTACAGCTGTATATACTAAAGAAAAGATGTATGTATGTGTGTGGCTTGGTAACTGCGAAAATTTTTTTTCATGGAGCGTCTTTACGACAAATTGCTGAAGTGGTATGGCGGCGCTGCGGTCATGTTTCCAATATGGCCGTTTGATGTAGGTTGCACAATTCGTAATTCGTAATTTTCTATATCAAGCGGCCATGTTGGAAAGATGGCAGGAAAGCCCCCATACCAAGTAAGCGTTTTTCATCAGTTTTTCAGCCTAAATGTAGTTTTTAATGAAAAAAATGTAAACCATATTTTAAATATGCTACTTTCACGCGCTTTAATGAAAGGATTGACTTAACAATAGAACGTCATATCCCACCCCCGCCCTTAATGTGTTACACACGTTCGTTCATTATACCTACTTCCGAAGTAACATTAAACTTTGCGGTGTAAAGATTCGAATGAAAATTATCCTTGTGTTATATATTCTGGCAATAAGTAATACATTTTAATTTTAGATATGCAATATGCAGTGCTTTTATCGCTTATTTTGTAAATCTTCAGCACCATGCAATAATACATGAAATTATCACATGCAAAATTTGATGACACTTTACACCTCGAACAGTGTATTTAATCGGGATGTTTGTATCGAGGAATCTTGTCGTGTTTACTGCAAGACGTTTTAAAAAACGCAGTGTCGCCAATGTACTTTCCCCAAAATAAAACAACTTTTGGAATTATTTTTTCGCCCATGCATAAGTTATTGCATATTTTGTCTCGTCTGCACTCTGCAGGGACGCTTCATCATGGCTGCATGCAAATCTTGTATTTTTACTCAAATGCATTTATAATTTCGATAAATTTATCATCCGTTGCGCACTGCCTGCCTGCGCCGTCTTAATTCCGTAGACATCTTCATGCAGATGTCTGCGTGTTGTACACGCTACTAATCCATACTTACATCAATTCCGAAATATTAAAAGCCCATTTATTCGCGCGACGCCATTGTGCGCGCGTTACGCGAGGCGGCGCTGGGAGCTGTCCCAGCTGCTTTTCCATCCTGGACGAGCCAAGATCTCCTCGAACGTTCGCCAGCGCCCGTCAGCTGCCGCACTTCCACGCTGTTTTGTATTTGCGGATAATGGACCCATATTGGTTTATCGAACCCTATTCTTATTCATATCAGTGTCCATATCGGGGATTTCGGTGGTCACATGGGTGAGCGAGAGTAATGGACACTGATTGTTCCTGCAAATACGTGCCCTTCTCGAACACATGTCCCGTTCTCAGCCACCGCATAGGCCCCATGCCTAAATCCGTATTTATACGACGATGTCTATATAAGATTTCAGAGGGGTTTTTTTTTCCTGTCCCTACCTCGATATTTGTATAACATCTAAGGACCTTTTATTGGATCGTCGCCTCCCCCCTCGTACGCGTCTTCCTGCAGATTGGATTAAGCTTAGGTTTTACCCCATTGACATTTGATACACTCGGAGTAGTGGATGTAACGTGGAGTTTTTCATCTGTTCCGTAATACCGAGATCAGCGCCTTCAGGGGTCAACGACTGTAGGGTCACGCGTTTTCACAGCCCCTAAACCGTTTAGAGCTTTTATGTCGACGCATTTGGTTTTAAGTCGAAATCAATCCGTTTACATATCGCGCCTGCTCGTATATATGGAAGATCCTGAAGAGTATCCATTGTTTGCGAAAAGAATTCTTCAAATTTGCTCTTAAATATACGTGCGACTGAAGTGACTGTAAACATGTACAGAACTTGTAGGCCTATACAGTACTGTAAATGCTGCGTATGGTTAGGAATACGTCGAATGCTTATTTCAGGCGCTTACCACTGGACGTGATGAGATGAAATCGAATTGTAGCCTAATGTTAGTGGTACATATAAGAACACACAGAGGGCTTATTGCACGTGTAACAAGACTTACGGACGTTTGCCTCACCTTGTATAGTTGTATACGCATAGTGGTAAGCGCCTGCAATAAGCATTCAATGTATTCTGACCCTATATCGATGAATGCGTGTCCGTGCTGATTTGTGCAATAACATATATATACTGTATATTTTTTTAAATATGAAAACCGTGCTTTTCCATTTTGTGCAGAAAACGCATATGATGCAGTCATGAATTATACTTGCATCTCGAATCTATTAAAGTTTTCGCATTTTCATCCATTCTCAATATATATATAAATGTGGTCCTTTGGGAAAAGTTGATTTGCTTTACAGTCCATGGATTTTCCAAGTCAAACTATGCATGCACGAATTTTCACAACATTTATTCATGGACGTAAATATTTAAAATGTGTTTTGCCTATATGATTAACGCATTGTTCTAGGCTTGTTCATTTCAAATACATCTGTTAATTGAATGATCGACGCATGGTGCATCATTGAAGTTTATAGCTATAAAATATGTTTACAGCAGATGTAAAAAGATGTTCTCAACGCTGAATACCACAAAATATAGCCTACTCTTTAAAATTTTGCAAACTTTTTCATATTCTGGTTGGGGTGTACGAGTGCATGCACGCACGTGCACTGAACAAGTACACTATATATAAAGCATCTTATGAAATATTTCATCCACGATTGGTTTTTTTGTATCAATTTTTGCCGATCATTTAAGTATAGCGGTACGCATTCTGGTGTCAGAAATGAATTATGACTTCCAGCTCAGTTTCGGCATGGTCAAGTTGGTTCAGACGAGGGGGTGCACGCGAGCACCCTTAAAGAAACACGCACGCGTAATAATTGCAGTATCGGCTTTAATCAAGCGTATACTTGTCATTGTTTGTTTGTGTTTAAGGCCAATTTCCCACTAGTTTTCAGCCCAAATATTACACGTGTTACCCTTTGCCACGGACGCGTATGGCAGGGGAAATATTAATGTAGAAATGACTGGATGAAGTCATTTCGACAATGGAGTCTGCATAATTTGGACGGGAAAAATAGTCGTGGAAGGCCGAGGTCCATCATGCATCAGGAGGCCCTTTTTGCCATCACATGCATGCGCCGTCATAAATGTTCGGTGAAGCGGAATGTGGAACATGAAAACGTGCTGTTGCTGGAACTCGTGACAAAGATGTCTGCTATGACGCTCTGACTAATTGACCCACGTTGAAAAACCCCCCTCGACCCTCATCTGTGTTAGTGGCTATACGTGTATTAATGGACATCGGAAGAATGGCCCCTTTGTGAGGTTGCCTGCCCCGAAAATGAATATTGGTTATATCCAGCTGCTTTTTTCAAAGCATTCAATTTATTAGCGAAATTTACATGCGCAGAATAATACGGAACTTTGTATGTTGGT
Organism: Megaphyllum sjaelandicum; assembly: GCA_034698745.1. Taxonomy (NCBI): domain Eukaryota; kingdom Metazoa; phylum Arthropoda; class Diplopoda; order Julida; family Julidae; genus Megaphyllum; species Megaphyllum sjaelandicum. The sequence continues at coordinate 18,959 of JAQGBX010000746.1, forward strand.
TTAGAGGAGCCCAAATGTGGCGCCCCTGCGCGCATTCCCCGATTAAACAATGACTGGACATTGTTTCGTCTGGGTGGTCGCCTTCCTCAGTCCTATATACTGCCTGGCTACATGGCGAAATTGGAGAGGGGATTCCGTATTTAGGATCATGTAACGATGTTTTTGGATCAATCAGCGCCAATTTTTATATAGGAAATCGATGGAAATTAATCTCTCGATTAAGTAAAGTATATAGTTCAAACTATATACACTATGAAGAAAATACTCGACAAATGGAGCAAATGCTCAATGTATTTTAGCATCGCTGTATTGCTTAAGAAAAGCACTGACATCCGAAGAAATTGATTTGCTGATATGTGACTTGACCTTTAAAATAAATTTTGTTGCTTTGTTTAATAATGTGAGAGGAAAATGAACGACGTACTATATTTTGTATCGTTGAAGCGATAATTCTTGATGGCTGCATGCAGTGTTTTGAAGATTTTTTGGAAAAATGGTATGATTACGGAAAAATATTTAGAATAAGATTGCAATGCATGCAAATCGCTAAGCGTGAATTACGTTTAGAATGTACAATATGATAACGTATAAATTCGGTGCTTATGATGTACAATGTATAACTATAATAACTTTATGGACTGATCAAATATACAGCTAGAATATAGACAGAAAAGCAACTATATATAGGTATTCTGTTAAATTGGTCATTTATTTGAAGAGTAGTCACTCAAATTAATCTGTTAAAATAAGAAGAAAAAATTCCAAATACTGCATGCGAGCAAAATATGCGTACAAATATGTAAATAAAATGTACACTTGGAAGGCGCGCCTTCTATACTTGCATATACATTTTCAATGCCTGATGTTCCTTTCCAGATTTTACTTATTAGACATGCAACTGTATGTGTATAAAACACTGCAAATACAACCATCTTAAAACCTAAATCCATACACGAAACAAGACACTTTTTTTAACTTAAAATAAGCTTGATTAATAAAAAAGTTAATATCCTAAATATATCCTATACTCAAAAAGTAGCGTTCAGTAGATGTTTTGACCGTGTCCCATACACGTGAGGAACATCGCTGCCGAAAATACCCACATTTATGAGTCCTGATGGATAAATAGAGAAGTATAGCTGTTGGGGAGGCAAGATTTAGGAGTTGAGGTGTGTCGAGGGTAGCCAACTTTCACGTGGCACCTTTGATAGTCAAGCGTTAATAATCCGAGTGACGGCAAGGGCCTGAGAAATTTCCGACTGAACTGGAATGAAGAAAAGTCGCATTTCACAGGTGATGGCGGCTCCCCCTATTTTTCCGTCCATATGTCCCTTCCCTTTTTTTCCTCTTTTGCAGGATGTTTCGTCTATGGGTCCATACATCCTTTTGGATGTTTCAGTTTGGCTCCTCATGCAAAGCAATCATTTTTTTGCTGAATATGCCTCGCTGGCTTTCTGATTACATTGATTTTTCCCTGCATATTGTTGTCGTGAGATGCAGGACGGAAATTGATTTATGCAGGTCTGTGCATGGCCTCGCGTTTTCAAATTTTATAAAAATTCCAAGGCATAAGTTCCGTTTGAAATATGCGCTCATGACTGCCCCATATACATCATACGCATGCATTGCCTATACCATAGTTGGAATTATAAACTTTTGGGAAAACAACAAATCGCCTATAAATATTTTGTAATATTGTTAGAAATTTTTAAGAAAAATTATCTGATTAAATAAAGTGCCACCAAATCATGCGCACTATTGAGATTTTGTTTTATATATTGGGACATATTTAACATAGTTGATTCTGAAAATCTTATAAAATTAGCTTTTAAATAAAATTCTTTAATATTCTCTTATCCGATTCCTATGCGTGCATATGCACACACTGTACATGTATATTTCCGATGACATGTGATATATTGCACAATCAAAAAGTATAGTTAATGTATCAGATGATAAATTAACTACATGTTCTGCATGGGAACATTTCATTATGTAAATAGACGTGCTGCAGCGCGTGTAACGTGTTATCGTGCATCGTGTTATCCTGTTACTAATTTCTTTCGTGCTGTTTGTTTCCGTTTAAGCATGTAAAAATATATATAATTTATATTCAACATATTTGCCTTTTACATTTCACAAGGCATGCAAAAATGGATGAAACATGCCCATTAATCACACAAGCTGCGTGTGTATACTTGTTGTAATGATACATATGGAAAACTTTTCAGAATATACTACACGTGGTTATTACATAAGAATCATCGGATTTTAAAAATAAATATTTTTAATCATACCATCACAAATGTTCAATGTAAGATCCTCGCATCACATATATGTCACACTTCTATTCGGTAGTCTGGTTCGGCCCATATACTTGAACACGCTGTATAGTGTGATGCTATTCGAGCATTCGATCACCCAAAACGCTTTCTGCTGCATAGTCGCCATTTTGGATACTGAGTTCGTGCTGCCATCTGGGCGTTTAAATTAAGAAAACTTGTGAGAGCGCATTTTAAACTTGGACTTTCCTTTCTTTTTGTGTCATACTATCTGTAATACTTACCAAAATATATCTTTTTTTAAAACCCAATGATTCTTGATGACCCTGTAGTTTAAAACATTTCATAAAAAATGTTGAGCTTAAAACATTTTTTTATTTATAGGAATCTATGACATATATAACATGCAGTAATCACTATGGCTAGCTGATGGCTTATTAATTCTGTATACATGTTAAAGATACTTTTCGTGGAAAATATAAGGGAAAAACATGTTTCTTGGAAATGTTTCAAAACTGCTGAATCATTAGATTTTATTTCTATTTGAAGCACACGCGTGTCATCATAATTCGAACCCGTTTTTACTTCCGTTAAGTTTTATTAAAATGCCGACTTCCCAACGAATACCCAATTTAATCCCGATGGTAACATCCATGTATAAATGCTGGCAATTGTTTGCATTTCACGGAATATATTTCTCCAGTTGCACCGCCCTCGGAATTGATAGACAGATCAATACGTCATTCTCCTCCTAAAGGAGGCCGAGCAAGGGCCTAAAGACCATCCATTGGTGCGATTTCTGCTTTATCAAAAGGGATTCAAAGCCTGAGCAAAGAGCGTCAAAACGAAGCATGCATGCTGCTCTTTTATTCAAGAAGTGCTGCCGCGAGCAAATGCCCTATAGGCATGCATATAGGCTTAAACTTTAATTCTTGAAATATGGGTCATGTGAAGATAATGACAATATAGGGAGTTATACTCATTTTGGATCATTTTGGTTCGATACAAATACTTTTAAAAATCGTAATAAGCGATGCATCATTTATGTATTGGGATTATTTTTATACATACCTCTGCATGTATATATACCGTTTGCAAATGTTTGGTCTCCATTCACTTTATAAAGATAAGCGCATGATGAACATTTCCGAAATGGTATTAGAACTCGATATAGTGCCGTAGATTACAACTTGTCATGCACGCGGTGACATTTTAAAATAACTTGTATATATGTATACATGTGCATGCATCATACTTGACGAAGTATTATATATATACATGTATTCGAATCACTAATTATAAATGTCATGGACGCTGCCAGTAAAGACGAATATGTGCATGCGACTTTTCATAATCATGTATATTTTTCATGCATGCACCGCGGCAGTGTCTTCACTGCAGAGTAAAATTATGATATTTTGACTATTTTGTAATAAATATTCTGATAGCATTTTAAATGATAAACATTGCCTTTGCTAAAGTTATATTAAACCAGTTTTCAGAAATGACACAACTCAAAAATCTTCAATTTCTGGTTTGAGACGAAATTACGTAAGCCGATTTAAGCATGCAATTAAGACGAGTATATATTCAGTAAAAACGACACATCTTAAGCGTATATACCGTGGTTTCGTTTAAATGACAATAGCAATTTTATTTTACAAACATTCGATTTATGTTTTACCTGCATGAATTGATACTTGTTTTATTTGAAAATAAAAAATGTTGAACGTTTTACACTTCTGGAGCAAGGTGGCCTATTTATTCTTACTTTCCACCTCATCCCCAAAAAGTGATTATATGGAGGGCATACCGAAAACAAAAAACTAATTTTTCCGAACTTAAATTCAATAAAAAATGCACGACAAGGACGTGGGTGGGTTATGCAGTGTGTCAAAGTATGTGATGCCTAATTTTAAATTCATTACCCAAATGAAGTATATGCGGCGTTTGAGATATTATAGGGTTGTGCCCACCTGAGATTACCGCGATCCCCGGCGGGTTTCCGAATCTCGCGTACATTGCTGAATGCATCTTTGATGCATGACGGATTTGCAATTAAAAGTGCAGAAAGTTTGACGAACGATGAAGGTCTACACGAGTGCGGTTTCCCCACAAATTAAAAGCATGTTGCGAGTGAATTGAATCTCCTCTTGGGAATATGCGGTTGAATTTCGCCATCAACCGTGCAGATATATAGGGACGCATGCATCGTGCTGATCAACGAACAAATAAGCGTGCGAAGCAGCATGCATGCATGCATGTGGTGCATGCTATTGCATCGACAACCTTCAAATTAATATTTTAACCATTTTTATATCGATAGATAGGGAAGATGGAAATGCGTTTTATTATGGCTATGTGCCCTGGCGAAATATAGTTAAACGTTCATTATAATTTTTGTTTTACTTTAAAATAATTTTTAAAAAATGCATTTGTGCATAAGTTAGTCGTTTGAATATTTCGACGAATATAAATGTAAGGTTTAAAACGTGTAAATTATTGCGCGAAATAATAGTTCTGTTCATGGAGGCATGTGTACATTTTTTGTTGCAACGTATACGAAACATTTCGATGCGCCTAAAGCTTTGGTTCCCTGCACTGGAGGAAGCATAAAGGAACTTAAATTGTGGCTAATTGTTTCCTGAAGCATAAATGTATGTAATTTTACTTAAGTTTGTTTCCAGAAACAAGTGTATCAATCAGCAGCATGAATTTCCTGTTTTCTATAGCGTAGAAAAGGATTTAGATTTTACTATAGGCCTACGCGTTAATTGCATGCTTGTTAAATGTTGCACGCCAACTGTTTCACTTTTCTATGATTTTTTCCAATGTCCCACTGAAATCATGAAGATTAATTAGCGATAGAAAAATCAAACTAATGCATCTATATTTCAATTGAACAGAAAACACGCAGTCTCTCAATTAACTCGCGATGCAATTTGAAAAATACAAGTTTTTTTTCAACAATTTTAAAAGTAATTCGCCATCAGTATATTTTTTCAATTCATATATATAACTTGTAACTTATAACTTATAACTTGTCAAAATGGTGTAGCCATATACTTTGCAATACATGTACTCATTTCTTTGCTTTTTTATACAGAATATGCAATACTTTAAGGCATCCTTAAAGCCATCACAAGCTTGAAGATATTCTGAGAAAATGAGTGTATATCAGACTGAGATTACCTAGAAATTTCGTAAGTTGCATCTAAAACCGTTCAAATTAAACGTCGTCTTTTGTCGAGATCTCCATACAACACCATATATACAGTATATGCGAGCGTCTATAGCATGGCTGAGTAAAAAATGCAGTTTTTGCTCTTCCTATTAGCAGCATTAAAGTCAATGATGAGTGAAACCTCATTAGGCCAGGAGTGATGAGCAATGCGTAAGATAAAAAACGAAAAAGCGAATAATGAGATGGGGGGAAAGCCTATAATATAATTATTGCGCAAAATAAATTATGGTAGAAATGCTATTTTGCAGTCTATAAGCTGCTCCTCCTAAATTTTCAATCGGGCGACGAGTGTTATCGAATGGGGGCTACCTTATTTTCTGTTGTGTATCCATCAGTGCACATTGGATCAAATTTGAAGTCTATCTCGCACGGTCCTAACTCGATGCCATGGCGAATATTGAAATCGTCTAACCCTAAAGCTCGCATGTGGCGAATCCTGATTTAATTTCGTCGTAATTACGCTTAAGTAAAATTGCATTTGCCACATCAAGAGGTAAACCAATAAATGAACGTGCCATCGAGGGGCTGCAAATATATAGCTGCAGTCGAGATAGGACTCGTCAGGAAATTAAAGCATAGCTGCTTAGAAAGGGATCCGTTGAAGCAAGGCGGAATTATCGTTAGCTTAATTGTGTTTAGTCAACAAGCCATTGCCTGAAGCGCTCGGCAGAACCCAGGGCCTTCCGCAAATGGCCTTGCTTATAAAGAAAAGAACTGCTTCAAGTTTTCAACTCTGGACGAATCTTTAAGGAAATTCATGTAAATATAGAAATTGGTTCCAGGAAACTATTTAAACTATTTGCAGGAAATGTATTTCGGTTGAATTTGTATGTGGATATGAATTTGAAATTTTTTTAATTATTTTTCCTGGAAAATGTATATTTTTGGCCCAAATATGCATTTTTTTTAAATTTTATTAATTTTAAAAACATACTTGGTTTACAACTTGTACACGTTCGTGGCGTAATTTTAACGATTCAACTCAGAAGAATGTGAATACTTTCATTAACTTTCCTTAATAAAGGAGGTAAACTTTCCTAAAATTAGTATATAGTCTATAATTTACATTATGGTTTCTTTAATATAGCCTACTTGGCTTATTTAAAAATCTCTAGCTTCACCTACAGTATATATTGTTAATATCCTCGCTTAAAAATTGGCAAATGTATTTTGGTTTTATGATCCTTATGACGTTTTGATTTCATTTTTGGTTTATTCCCTGCAAAAAAGTTGTGTATATTATTGTTTTATTATTCGATATGTTACTGTGCCTACTACATTCGCTGACCGTCTTTGCAATGCTTTGTTAATTGAATCCTTTGCCTACATTATCTATTTTTTGCTAACAGATGTATTAACTGCGATCACTGCGATATTCTGTATGTATGATTTCAGACCTTTTTCAATGTCGTTTTCATCCACCTATAATATAGTTTATATTCCTTAATTTCTTGATAAAATATAAACTTTTACTGCACTTTACTTAATTTGTTTAAAGTGACGCATTTTAGTCAGTTTCTTTATTTAAAACATGTTAACCAACTTATTAAGAAAGACTACTTAGTAAGCACAAACATATTACAAAATTTTGCGCGTTGTTTCGACCTCGGTGGTTTACTATATATAATCTATACCAATTTTTCAAAAGCATTTCCTCGTTGCCTGAGCGGTGGCGCCATCTGTGTTCCGCGATAAACCTTTAGCCGATTTTTGGGCTGTATTCACACCGCTGTAGGGGGCGTTCCTGCATCCCGCTGAGCGATCTCGATCGTGTACGTATTTTTTTTTTAAAAGTGTCATTTAGGGTTCATGAATCCAAAACAGGGAGCCGCGACAGGAGGAAGTGCTTTTTCGGCCCTGATGATTGATTAAGTCTAACCTAAAATCAATGGGTCAGCCTTTTATTTTTTTTTTTGGTATATCCTAACTCGGTTTCTCTCGCATATTTTTCGGGCTTTTCATTTTGACAAGCCTAAGAGTTGCTTTTGGAAACGGTCCCCGTTCGTGCCACGCCCCGTCGCCAGGTAGGCCCGTAACAGCCACTTCACCTTTTTCTGGAGTTTTCAGTGTTTCGCAGTTGCGGTTTTCGTAGGGCCATATATCCTAACCATGCACGTTAGCTTTTGCTTGGCCATTGTCCGGCCTTGTTAGCTTCGTACTCGAGTCTCGATTCTTCTCCCGGACAGCTCGAGTAGCTCCTCGCCGAGCGACAATACGCTTACCAGGTGCGAGTACCTATGGGCGGAACCGGAATCCCCCGTCCAAGTCATTAATTTCTCAGAGCTTCCATTCATTTTCCCCGAATTTCAAGTTCATCCTTGACCAAACGTCCACTCGAACTCGTCCTGCCCACTCTACTTTTCATGCGTTTTTAAGCGTCGCGGACATCGTGATGGACGACCCTAGACTATATATGCAGGAACAAAATGGGCATTTTGAAGTATGGTGCCCGCGATCCCGTTGCTCCCTCTGCGGTTTCTTAACTTGTTTGAAGAAGCAAAATGTTTTCTTAAATCCTTCTGGAAGTTCTTTTCTGTCTCCAGTGTTTTTTCCTTCTTCTTTCGCTTATGGTGCAGAACTATGACTGCATGGGGGCCGTCCATGACGTCTGGAGAGATAATGAATAGGAAAAAGTTAAATTTTTCCATATGAAAGATTTTCCATTCTGAAAGATTGCGTTTTATTTCGGTATTGGCCGCAGGAAAACAAACCTTATCCACAGCGAGGCCAGGGTCGTCAAAGTTTGCTCGTTTAAACTGTATACATACACTGTACGTGTAGTTCGTATTACCAGAAGTCGGACAATGACTTCAACATTACACTGTAATAAGTAAAGTTTCATCGAAGTTTGGATGAAATCCTACCCCACGTAAATGAATGGGAAGATGCTGCAACTTTTATCGGGGAATTCTCCGTTCATACCTACCTTTTTGTCTAAAGTTTGTTTTAACACATCGCGCTAATGTCCGGCAATGCTTCCTTTTAGCTGAAAATTTGTAATATCCGATTTTGAAATTCTTCTTAAACGAATTAGAAATTTCTAGTCCGGGGACTAGAAATGAGTTCGTATATTAAAAATTCGTATAATGCGAGTTCTTCGTAATGAGATTCCACTGTATTTACGTCAAATTGCTTAGATAAATAAGTTTATCCTAATACCGTAGCCATGCACTTCTCTTGACATATTTTCGATTTCATGCCGAAACTACATTATTTTCAATACTCACTGTTCGAACTGTAAAGTGTACAGTAAAACCTGGAAAAGTGACCACCTTTGAATGGTGACAATAGTTTACGTTGACCACTTTTTAGTGTATTGTTTTTTCTAGTGTATACATTTCTTTCTTAAAAATTCTCTGTATATAGTGGCCAGTGACCACCTGTCTATTGTGCACAGTGACCAGTGTGTGTTGTCCTTTTTTGTCCTTTAAAAGTGACCAGACAATGGATGAGTCACGTTACATCTTGCTTTAACCCTTGGACATGATGATTCTGTACTATTTTGGTTTTGTGGTTTTTTACAACTTGTATTACAGTCTACATGTATAAGTGCAGTGTAGCCTACATGTTCATAATTTTAATTCAGGCGTTCTTTGTATAGTGGCCACCTGTTTACATTGACCAACATAGCATTTTTTGGTGGTCATTCTTAACAGGTTTTACTGTACATTATTTCCAATTAATGCTTGTGTCGTTACAGAGCTCTGAAATCATTTCATTCATACTCACTGTTCGTGCTGTACAGCTAGTGTACAGTATATCTTTTCTAGAGACATGTAAAAGTTCTAAAAGAATGGAAAGTGATGTTCAAAAATTATCCAAAACATGAAGTTCTCGCGCCCGTACATTCACGACCTTAATATACAGTACATGTTTATGAAACACTGAGTGAGTTTCAGTTCACCGAGTAAGAAAAAAAAATCCAAAACTTCCATTTTCTCAATTCGTCGATGCACATCTCCGTTTTTCCTGAATCATGAAGTGCACACCCTTGCAGAAGGTCCAATGTCCCGGATTGATGGGCGCCACGTGCCCCGAGTTACGTCGCAGGAAGTATCGCAGTTTTCAGCGTGAATCGTATCGCGGATTAAGCATCCGTGACGACGAGGGGGTACCCCCGTCCCTTTACGAGGGTCCGGGCAAAATTATAGGCGTTAATGAATTCGAGGCACCCCCACGTATACGGCCCGTATCCTAAGCGAGGGTGTTGAGGAAAAAGCGCCCAATGATGATGGAAGGGAAGGATGGGGGGCGCAGAATGGGTATTTGAGATATGCCAAAATGCCTTTTGTTCACGAAAGGAACCCCCGGTATTTAGATAAGGTTCATTTTGGGTTCAGTGAGCAACTTTCCCATATCGACATTATGGAAATCGGGAAGGAAGACAGCGTCTCGGAACTCCGCTCTACGGCTCTGGGAAAAATCGATCCAACGACAAGCAGCGACCTTCCTCAGCAAGTGCCACAATCACCGCCATATGCCTCTATGAAAAAAACCTCTGCGTTTGGGCTTCTTTTAAGTTGGTCGTATAAGTTTTTTTTTTTAAGGACCACCGTGTATACATTTTTCTAAAGTTTTAATACTTTTTATTTATCACCGAACTACACTTTAATATCACGTTTATTTTCACTTTAAACAATCACTACACCCTATAAATACGTGTTCTAATTTTTAAAGTACATTCAGTATCGACAGATTACATTTATTGTCTGATCTGATATAAGAATTCCCATATTTGCCTATTGGGCTTTGTGCTGAGTGCCGAATAAAAGAACATGTTTGCATGCTACCATGGCCAGCGGCGGCACCTTAACACCGATTAAACTAAGAATGATGCTACGAACTTGTTCCTAACCCTTAATTTTACGTGTAAACTTAATCGGTTGTTATTTTAAGTTGGCGAGGTATAGTTCTGCTCTAAATTCTCAATGTTTTCCCCGCAATTATTCGGATTGCGCCTCGGTCTCTCCCGGCAACGTGGCTCCACCTGGTGCGAGGGTTGGCATACTTTACGCAGTAACTGCTGATGATTTGCCAGTGATCACGAATGTTTCGAGTCTATATATAATCTTTTTTACGTTACCATTTTGCTAGCGCCCAACCTAGGGAGGTTGCACCCTGGTGTGGCCAGCATTCCATCGTTAGGGTGGCCCCTATTTTCTCTCCATTATCCTCACGTTCGTATCTCCTCTCTATTACTCTGCCCCGTGCAGATGAACTGCGCGTAAAACACAAATAAAAGGCCGTATCGTCACGGAAATTCCGGTTTCAAATAGTTGTTTCTGTCGTCAGTCATTTGTCCGCACTCGGTGACTCCTCGCTCCGTTGCATCCGGATGAATTTGTTGGGGAACTTCCGCTCGCTCGTGCGCCACGCGTCCTATCTGAGAAGAGATTGGCTCTATCTGCATGTAATTACACATATGCTCCATAAATACAATATGGGCCATGCTTTCATCGTACATTGTATAAGGGACCTTCGAGGGGGTTTCTCCCTCTCGACAAAGTTTTCGCTTTTTCCAAACTTCAAACTGGATCGAGTTTAGCCACTTTTCTAATATTGCAACTTTCAACGTTACTGGCGTGTCATTGCAAGGAAGAAAACCGGCCATAAGTCATCGAGCGATCACCATTCGAGGAAACTTCTTTTTTTTTGTATTGTTCATTTACAAAATCGACTATACCTAATTCCATAAATGTTAATGCGTCATGTCATTTTTAAATGTTTTTCGATCACCTATGCGAACACCCTATTCGATTCGAAACTCATGCATAACTGCTATATTTCCATGTTCTAACTTTTTCAATTTCCAAATCTTTTGAAATTTTTAATTTCGGAAAATTTGGAAACCCATCGTAATATAAGAATCCACGTGTGCGAAAATTTCCAAGCAAGCTAGTTAGACTTTGCATGCTATTTACAAAAAATGATTCTGAAACGGATGAAAAACTGTATATCATTCCACTCCGTAAAATAATAAGTTCCAGCGTGCAATCGCACAGCGCTCAAACATTTCTACATGTTTGTTTGGAAGTGACTCTTAGTTCGTTCATTGTGTTCGGCTTGTTTAAATCGCCTATAGATGTCCAGTTTCGCATCACCAATCAAAGGCTTTCCGAAACCTTTTCATTTTTCGCCACTTAACATGTGTTCCCTCCTGGAAACCCTTGTCACTTCTTTGAAATGTTCGCGAGCTTGTCACGCACTAACACGTGTAGTATTTTGAGCAGTTTTGTGTCCCGCCATTGTCGCCTTCGGTCCACGACCATCGTTTGTTAACGGTGAAAACCGTGCTGCAACAAAGGTGTCACTACATAGAAGCACTTGCGCTCCCGAATTCAAAGGTCCCCCTCGGACTTACGCTGCCTTCGCGAAACTTAAACGTCATTATATATTGTTGAACTTAGCGGCGACAACGTGACTTAAGGCATACAGTACACACGTACTGCAGGTATAGTCTGATCTTTCCAGTTCTTGTAGCCGGCGCCGATGGTCGAGTGGGTTGCGCGCTTGCCTCTCGATCCTAACTAGCGGGGTTCGCTCCCCGGTCGAGGT
>JAQGBX010000747.1:0-31034 GCA_034698745.1 Megaphyllum sjaelandicum
CTGAACCTACTAGAATACAAGCATGGTGGGAAGCCAGATACAAAATGGCCGAAACATACCATGTGACCTCCTCGGCCAATCAGCAAAGGTCCAACAATGTCCACTCTCTCACAGTATAGGCTCTCTAAACCGCCACAGATCGACCCTCCACCTAGCGTCTATTTAATGAACTATCCCTTCCTATCGGATTGAAATATTGAGGAGGTATTGAGTAGGTATTGAGGTATTGAGGAGGTATTGAGATCTTGAGGTGGTAATGAGGTATTGAGGAGGTATTGAGGTAGTATTGAAGTGGGAAATGAGTTCCGTTAAGTTGGTAGCGCCCCCTAACGGGGGGTCCGTCTCAAAGGACTAAGCTACAATAATCTAATCCAATCGTAACTCCTCGCGATGTGACGCCATATAATGCGCGTAATCTGGATATCCGTAGAGTGGCACCTAACGCTCACTGGCCTCACATTCGCATCCAATGTTACAGCTCGAGATCAATCGAGATATACAATTTCGCGAGCAATGCCACCTACAGTCACTAGCGGATGTAGATAATGCATGTTGTGAAAATGAAACAAATTAAAATATTACTCTTGTGGTCACAGCCATTCGTATACACTATATGATTTCTTTTCAAATTATCCGTTTGACCAAATATCAGTAGCCCTGGTTTTGAGCAGGGCCACGCTTAGGCAACTAACGGAATCGTTAGCAAATCCAACCCCCTTTTGTTATCGTAATTATGAGCGTTTATTGGGTGTTTGCTTCGCTATAATGAATTATTTACGGTTCGGCCCACCTCAGTTTTGTCTGGTATTAATGAGGTGGCCAATTCAAACAAGGATTCTCTTTATTTTTGGGCGGCTTCGATCCTCGATATTGTTGGGATGGCAGATGGCACGCAGGCTGCGGATGGCCCCATTTTTTTCGTGACACGATGTGGTAGCCTTTTATTTACCTGAAAAAGCGAAATTGTTTTCTCGTACTCACTCTTCCGTGTTTTATTTGTTTTCTTTCCTCGGTTGCGGTGCGTGCATCGCACTTTTTTCTGAGCATCCGCTATTGGGTTTTTTGGATGCTATTTAGCAACAATGGAGTCGGTTGGCCAGCTTGTTTAACACTTTGGTAGTCTCAGCTTTTTTCCCACCAATTGTTTTTTTTTTCAGTGTTGGTTTTCTCGTTACGATTATTTCATGGTCATTATCCCACTGCCTAGATTCTAGTCTGCAGTATTGATTTTGCTTCCCCCCATTACCCAAAATCCTCAAAACTGACAATGGGAGGAATCGCTCAACCTGATGTCTGGAGGCTTTGAAGCCACCCGGAAGGTGAAATCCTTAATGCAATCTTGCGATGGAGTTTAATTATAAGCTGCAAGAATTGCTCTGTGCCGAATTCCCATGCTAAATTGCCTCGCAAAAAAAAGTTACTCGAGAATTTTTGAGCAGGATTTTTGCTGGGAAAGGAATGACTGCTGTTGCCAGATTACCATCAACCTAATTTTCAATCGGACGGGGACATAAAAGCTAAAGTGAACTTCTAGGAATTGATCCTGTAAAACTAAATGTTTGCCAAATGTTTGAGGCGCGAGTTTGATTGCCAGCTGTCAGCTTAAGTTTATAAAATCGTTATTGATCTGCGACTACACTGTTGGTGAGCCCTAAAAATGTGGCATCAAAAAAACGCCATCTTGCTTGTCTGCCTTCACAGCCATTGGGTACTTTGTATAAAGGCGAATGCAATCATCGTTGGCATTTGCTGATATCGTGCTATGGTTTATGTAAGCCGTTGATTGATGGCTTTCGAAAGCTCCCAAATTAATTTTTTTATATACTCCAGCAGTGGCGCGCCATTGCTGACTCCATGCATTTTATGTTCGGCTTCATCTGGTTTTTTACTGGGCACATGCTGCAAGCAACTGGATTCTAGCTCCCCAAATGCAAACTATACATAAAGATAACCTATTTGTAGAAGTACCGATTATTAGACTGGTTTATCGATTACAGTAATTTCACTGAACAAATGCAGCGCGAGTGATGATGAATCCTGCTTGTTTTTTTTCTATCTGCCAATCTGCAGTTAAGCTTGATCAAACTTGTGGTTTTCGATTAACAACTTCCTTTGCAGGTGTACAAAAGAATTCCTAGAATTTTGAGTAGGAGGTGCATTTTCACACTGTTTTTTATATATCAAATTTGATAATTTAAATAAGGATAGGCTATGTCTGAGGTTATGAATATTCCCAATTAAATTAGGCGGAAGTCAACATCGGCATCAGATAGTTTTGGTAAATTGCTTAGTTCAGTAATTCTTAAGTCGGTATACATGTACACTACTATCACCAAATCTGCTGAGTTTTGTCAATATGGTTTGTTGCAGTGTGTATACCCTCAGGTTTTGCGAAAAAAGTTTGTATTATTTTTTATAGATACTAGTTCACGTTTAAAGTTTGGAGTTTGTGGCTTTTAAGTTTTGCTGGCTAGTGTGTACTCGCCTTTGCAGTGCCTGTAATGCAATAAGTTATTACGTACTTGCGATAACGTGCAAGTTTGATTACGATTACACATGTATACCTTAGAATTAATATATTATTAATCTCACTATTGTTAATGCCAGCTAGTATCGCGTTTAGAAAAAAATATCCATGATTGTCTTGTCTAATTAAATTTGGAAGGTTTTTTCATTTGACCTGATTCAAACAATGTATTTTGCTACATTAAGTTGTAATTATGGTACTGTCGTCTATTAAAAAATACAGGTTCCAAATTTTCGAATTGGAGTAATTCTTTTTGATTCTTTGATTTCTAAATCAGCTATAACGTGCAGGGTCGATTGGGATCTGCTTTGTCATTGCCCGTGGTTCTACAAGTACATGTAATGTAAAGTTACATGACTTTCAAATTCTGGGAAATTTAATCCTTTTGTCACTCTTTTCGTGAAAAATGAGCTAGCTTAAACGTTTCAACGAATCATTAGATAAGTTTGTGGAAACTCCAAATTCATCGTCTCTTTTGTGCTGCAAATACCACGTGACCTATACGTCCGTTAACCCGTAACAGCAATATCCTTGGCCTTAATCATAATGGTTATGGCCATGCGGGCTTTGTCTGGTTATGTCAAATTTAAATGCATGGATCCGGGCTCGGTTCGATCTGGCGGAAGTTGCTCATCCAAGCTCAACTTCTTCCGGTAGAAGGGCATAGACAAGCAGAACCTTGCAACCTTTCACCATTGAAAAACCTTAATCAGACGGTAGTTGAAGCTTATATTCCCCCTGGGTAGGTTACTTTTTGCTTAACCTCATCCTACAAACCCCGCAGTCTGGCCAGCTGGATTAAATTAATTACTGCAGCGATTAAATGTGGGCAATGCCTCGACTGCAGCCCAATAAAAATACTTTTTTTTCCTGGCCGCTCCTCCTGCGATCGTCGAGGAAGATAACAAATAACTGGTTTGCACACGGTCGTCATGCCCCATCTCCACCATTAATGAATAGTCAGCTCTTTTTGATGGGCGTTTTGGTGGTTGCCCATCAGAAATCGAAATAATGGAGGATTTGGGTTTTTTTGTCCTCCCGTCTCGTCTAGCTGAACGGATTTTCATCTTTTCTGGATGACAAACATCTTGTCGTATTTTTTTTATGTAGTCCCAACATCATAATAAAAATGGGAGCCTTTCAAACACCGTGCACAACACCGCTACGTTGCAGGAAAGCTTTAGGACCTTGTTTGTTTTGGAATCGAGCTTTCCTGTAATGTAGCGGTGTTATACATGGGTGCAAACATACGAGGGCACCATTGCATTCCGCACCCTATGGTTACTGTATGTTCCCCATGTCCGATTTGTCATATTTGCACCCATTCTGTTGATTTTTTTGGGGGGGGAGGGGGGTGGAAGAGACGTTTTACTTAGGCTTTATATATTTACAACTTTTTTATGTATATAATTTTAAAAAGATGTAATAACATACTGTATGTACAATTAAATGTACAGTATGTATTTTTAAAACGTAGAGCAAATTATTTTGGTACACGTAAGATCAATCTTTAACGTGTTTTTTTGATGTCCATCATCTATTTCTATCAGCCGCTTATTTCGGTCAAAATCGCTAGAACCAACGGGATCGAATTAAGTTTCTTTCAATGTAATTCAGATTTCTTGAAGTGCATTTTTGATGATGTTTCTTGTGGTCTCCTGGTAGTTTCTAGTCGTCTCACGTAATTCACGCGTATAGCGTTTAGAGAGATTATAACGGCTTAATTGTGCTCTTGTTCATCCCCCCTAGATCAAATGCTGCGATTAGAAATGGTGCTTTGGAAATGCAGTTTTGTTTCTTATTTATTAGGCTTTTGTTTTTCAACGCCTGACTATTGTTTTGGGCTCATCGTGACTTCGTTGTTGTTATGCTAATTACGAGCTGTTGTTGCTGTAGCCACGTCGTGACCTGAATTTTTCGGCATTTTTGTAGGTCTCTGGACTTGTCCTCCAACGAGCAAATTTGTCGTAATGTGAAGAGGTCGAATTTTGTGGGGGAGATAATGTGATTTTAATTACAATACATTGTATAGAAATATTTTCTTGAGGTCGTATTTGAAAGTGTAATTAATTCGATGCTAAGCAGGAAGGCGGTAATTGTTACTTTAGTTACTTTTGCTGAGTGTCTGAAGGGTAACAAAATTGACTGTACCCCTGTCGTATGAGGCCTACAGCTGTATAATATAGAAGAAGGCACTAATCTTTGCAAATTAAGACAAGTTCTAGAATAGAATCTAGATGTTCTTAAACAATGTATTTGTTTTTGAACTGAAAGCTAAGTAGAGAATGTATTTTTTGCCTCAGTACATGTATGTTTTTTTTTTTGGTTTTTTTTTCTATGGGTAGTTATAACCAGGAGATTTATTAGTGGCACTCAAGCAGAAGCTTCGCGAATCGCTCTATGACAGTCGTGAAGTCACAAGTGTAAAAGGATTGCACACATTGGTTTATTAGCAGCGATAACTTTGATTGCATTTTTTTTAAACAAAGTAGCATGTAATTTGCATGTGCACGTGACTCCACCACAGCCAAAGTGTGATTTACAAAGCTACTAATCATGGTTTGACAAATAACTGTACGGCTAAAACTATTTTTTAATTTTTCCGAAAAATTACTTTTATAGCAGTAAATTGTGCGAAACTAAATAGTCAATTTTACTATTTTAAAACAGAAATGAGGTCCAGTTAATTTCCGTAGTTTCACTTTTAATTTTTTTTTTCTTCTAATAGTAAAATTGGTAAAAAAATTGCCCGTTTGGAGGATTTTTCTGAAATTGAAATTAGAAGTTCTTTAGTTTTTCGCTGGCCATTAGTTTTTAGATGTAATTTTCCTGAAGTGTGAAATGAGACCAGAGAAAATTGCATGATTTGATCGTATACATTCAATCAAATTCAATATTATCAAGCCTAATAAGTTCAGTAATACGTCAAGGAAAAACTTATTTTTCGGATTAAGTCCTCAATACGGAAGAGGGAAGCGTATAGTATTACCAGAATCAATTTATCAATTTAGGTTATTTTAATAGAATAAAAGTTGCTTATCGCATGAATCTGCGTTATTACCTATATTATGCCAAAACATTTTCCGGTGTTTTTTTTTTTTTAATTTCAAGTCTGTAAAAAAGGCTAGAATAATTCATTCCCCTCTCCGTATAACGAGGCAATTTTCCTAGTATTATTTATTAGATTAGATATTAATAATAGGCGTGTTTCTCCTCACTAGCGACCACACTTTTCGTTTTTTATTTCTCAGCTCGTCTCGCTGACTATAATTGGTAGGAAATTATTAAAATGTGGGTTGTTGAAACATTGACCCACTTGCTGCCCTTTTTATTGCCGAAAGTTCAACCCTTGCCGCTTTTGATGTCCCATTTCAAAAGCAAATTTTTTAACTCTTTTTAATGGTTTTGTTTATTTGGATTCGATCTTTTATTGTAACTGCATGTCTGTATTTGTCGTTATGTTTGTTTTTTTTCATAAATATTTTTGGACAACAATCTTGTCCGATTATCAGTTTTGAGTTGCGTGTATTTCGAAGAAAAAAATGGTTGCCAAAGCTTTGATTGCATTGCTCAAAATTTAGGTCGACTCTTGAGGAATTTTGTGCAATAATTTTTGGGCCAAATTACTGGCATGACGGTGAAATGCGAGTCTGTTTTTGTGTTATGCAGTATTGCGGTTTTCATTGAAAACATGCAAATTTTACCCGAATTGGACATTTGCATTTCTGAAGTTTGCAATAACTGAAGACAGCTAGTTCCTCGTTTTGAGGTTCACTAAGCAACACTATGCCCTATATACAATTATGCGTTGATGTAAGCCCAATTTCTTTCGATGCACGCGATGTTTATTCAGTCAAGAACTATGTTGCATTTTTGAAGGTTTTGCGTTTTTGTGCAAAGAATGCATTCGCGGTGTCCCCAAGTTTCTACTCGAATTTGCAAACTGAGCAACCGTGACATAATTATGCAAGATCTCCCAGAAATTCACAATTGCAGCCCTATACATTGCTTTTGTTGTATTGCTATTTCAATGGAAAAGTAGGGCCTACATGTATTTAGATTTATTCAACTAAAATTTTCAATTTACAGTATATCCATGTTTTGACAATGGCAATGAATGTTTTCAAGCTGTGTTATCAATCGATATTTATCATAGGAAAAATTTAACTAGTTTGCTTATCTTTTAATTCATTTAGAAAAATAATGATGATGATAATAATAACCAAAACAACCAATAACACTTGTTTTATCAAAGTTGATGTTATCCAAAGTCTTTGTATGGAAATGATTTTGTGATGACCTCTTGATAGGATCACCCAGACCTCTGGAAGTCTGCGAACCATGCATGCACATTTTGAAAACATTTGTTAATCTAATCGAGTGACATGTTGTCAAAAAACGAAGACATTGCTTTGAAAAACACTCTTGTCTTGACATTGCGTCAAAAAAAGGACAATACTTTCACTACAATCATATTTGGAAGCTAACAGGAAACATATATATGCTTAAATGTATTTAATATCAACTCCACCGAGTGTCTCTGTTGCGGGCCATTTGCCAAAATCCACGATAACTCATTTGGTGATACAATTTTACTGTCCATATTTAATTCATATTGTATTAATCATTTGATAATTTATGCAAATGCTTTAAACTCCTAGCCCATCAGCAATTGTTATTCTGCCAGCATGCTGAGTGAAGCCAGAACCGATAATTGCAGTGATGTTCTTCTAATGGGGCTAATTAACTGTTCCCAATTCCAAATAGACTGTTGGGAAGTATCCACCCTGCCCTTCCTATGTTTGAAGTCGCAACCCACACAACAAATAAACGTAATTGACACGGGGGAGGCCCTTTCGTCGTTCTCATTCGTTGCATAATTTAAATAATTGAGTAGGTTTTGAAACGGACAGCGTTAAGTTTTCAATTATTGGTTAATTGCATGAGGTCTGAAGAAGACACCGTGTTCGACCCCAAGTAACTCGAATTTGGGGTTCCTCGACAAGTTTTTTATGTCCATTTTGCCATGGTTTTGAAATGCAATCGAGCGTCCTAGCTTCTGATGAATGGACGGTTTAATAATTCGACCATGGCCATAATCTAAGTCGTTTCCTTCGAACGAGTGGTTAGGCAATTGATTTCCATAATTTCATTATGATAATGGCCAACACGTTTTTAACCGTAACGGCAGTTAACCCTGGGCTGGGCGAGCGTTTCCTTCCTATGTTTTACATTTGATCAAACGCCTTTTGCTGCAGATAAACTGTCGTTTCCGTCGCACATTCCAGTAGGTGGTTTAATGCGCCCTTGGGTGCAGCGTTTCATTTTTATTTCAGTTTCATTCATTTTTTGTGCGTGTTGTTGACGCCCTTCGCAACTATTCCGATTGCAGGAAATTTACGCAAGGGTTGGTTAAAGCATTTCGATTCAATCAGATGGCGCATTTTTCGAGTTTGGTAAACAAAAAAGTTTGGACGCTCCAGTGGTGTGAAGGCAATTTTGATGCAACCTATGTGCGTCGATCGTCTGCTGCTGCATTGCATGGTTGATAGATATTCTTCGAAATTGACTTTATTTGCTAATATTTTGTGTATAGGTATTTCAGTATTTTTAAATCATGGGAGAAATCATCAAATATGATTGTATTTTTCGAAATGTTTTTATCTGATTGTCATGCAAGCAAGCATAGCCATGATGTTTGAGAAATACTTAAAAAAAGGTCGCCATTTTAATAATAGGCCTATATAAAAACAGAATATAAAATCGAGTAACAGAATGAAACGGAATGCAAAAATACTGAAATATATACAATAGATTAGAAAATATTGTCAAGTTCCGAAGAATATACTGTAGCTAGCTATCTAAGAAATGAATGAAGTATAGCAGACGACGTTGGATCAAAATTGTCTTCACAGTGGCACAACTCGCAAAACATCAATTTCTGGTATATGAGGGTGATAAGCGGAATATGTAAACGACATATCTAAGGTTAACATAGTTTTGGCTTAATGGCAGCTAGCACACTGTATTGTAACTTTATGTAGGCCTACTGTGTTTATGCATTGAACCTTGCTTTATCTCAAAATGAAAAATAATAATAATAATAATTGAGTTAAATTGTCACTTAATTTTTAAGCGGGAGGTGGGGGCGTTATATTTACTTAAATTTTGAAATGAGTTTCTCTACTGATGTGACTAAAGTAACGAAGAATGGAAAGAAATTGTATGAATGCTTACTTTGTGTATGGATATGATTTACGAACCATTTAGGACTTGTAACGAGAGCATGCAGCAAAACATACATGTTCATAAACAATCTTTAGACGTTTAATTTTTTGTGGATAACTTGTCTCGTATACTTAAAATTTACATAAACAATCTAGTTTAGCAGTTACAAAAATTAAACATGAAAATATACAAGGTGTATCAGAAATGTTTGGATACTTTGCGAATTCCCCGTATTTTTAACCTGGTGATATTTGCAAGGCAGATATCAAACTAATATTCATGTGCAATGCATTCTAATATTGTTTTCTTCTTCTCTAAATCAAGTAAAAAATTCAAGCATTAGACAGTATCATGAAATCTGTTTGAAAAAAATTGCCCTTTATTGTCATTTATGAGAGAGGTGCATTTTTACTTCCGCCTACTCACCGAGGAATGCGCTTGAAGTATCTCCTTGGTGCTGGGGTTTTTATATAAAAAAGGAATTAATAAGCAGCACAGCCATGGGTTTTGAATTTTAATATACAGTATTAATGCTGACTCAATAGTCAACTCCATTTAGCATACTGCATAATTTATAGACTCCAAGGACGGTATTTTTACTTTTAAATTCCAATCATGGCAAATTCCTCAGGCCCCAGTCGTTTTTATCGGTGATTAAGTACAGTATATGTCTTAACCAGAGAAAGCAGTTCAATAAAATTGGATTAATCGCGATTACATGTTTGGGAAATTGTTGCAACTTTACTAGAAAAATGTACTAATTATACGATAAACATAAACTTGATACTCTTGAATATAAGCAGGTCAAAATGTGGGGCTTATGTGGGGCGTAGCCTTGCCAAGGGTTTCTGTTGGTTCAAAAATGAAAATCGAGTCAAAAAAGTGGATTTTGTAGTTGGACATTAAAAAAATTGCGACTGTATAAAAATACACCTGACTGTTACAATAAATGTATTATATTAATATAATTAGTGTAACAGTCAGATATATTGATCCATGACTAGAGTTTGCAGCAGTTATTCATTGAGAAATTGGAGATTCTCACTGATCGTTTGATGAATGAATTTGTTTTTCTGTGACTGGAAAAGATGCCTCCTAGGGTTAACAGGTCATCCTGATGACACTCGTCAATGTCACCCCAGGCTGAAAAATCATGAAAGTGTCAGCATCGAGAGCTGATTTGGATTCAGAACGCAGTTGCACTTGTGTAGATAGGAAGTAACTGCTTCCCAATAGAATGACAAATATGTGGGCCAGGCCATTGGCCCAGGAACCAAACATGTCGTTTACGCGAGTTGATTCGCTAAAAAATTGCACGGCTTGAACTCGTCTTCGAAGTCTCTAAAAGTGAAAAGTGATTGTTAACCAAGTTCAAAATCAGTCTTCTCCATCCGTCTGCTAGCAGAAGGGCGTCTTGTCTGTTTTACCAATGATTTCCAGCACTAAGCTTATTTAATATTCCTTCCCACGTTTCGCCTCAATCCATGAAAGACGATGGCAAGGAACGTCACTCATCTCGCTGCATCTCCATCCTTATGTTTCCAAAATGAGATTCTTCCAACAGGTTTTCGGTTTTCTCGTACCCATGAACTAATAACAGTAATTTGATTTTCTGCAAAGCTGCAAAATCTGGCTTCCTTGTCATGCCTGGGGGACCTCTGCAAGTGAAACTCCTTCCTTTGTTTATAGGAAGACAGCGTTTACTGTCCGATTGACAATAATTTTATCTTTAGTTATTGTTAAAATTACTCTTGATACATCATTATCACTCGAAATACCCTTTCGACAAAAGACATTGGGCAGTTGTCAGTTAAGATCTTGTTGGATGGCAGCTGTAATTTGTTGTGAACTCTCACAAGTAGGCAATATACACCAGTACAGTGCATTGTACTGGTGCATATTGCCTACTTGTGAGAGTTTGAGAACAGCAAGCAGCAACGATTCTCTAGAAATGTGACATTAAAGTCTGCCACTAACACTTTATCCAAGTATATTTTACGTGCTTGGGAAGAAACTTCCGTTTGATTCTTTGTTTATTTAATTATTTAAGGTGGTTGTTCACGATTTTAAGAGTTGGTGGAATAACGGTTGAGAGAACAATGAAAATGCATTACAGATTTCTCCTCTCGATTATGGTTTACAAGCCTTTCTACTACCTACGCTAATGTTTTGAACTGGTTTGCATTTTCTGGGCGAGAGTTAATCATTATGACATTTTGCACTTTGGTGTGAAATGCTGGTGTAGGGGAAAGGTGATGCTGTTAATCATAGTAACAACGGGTTATCTCTTTGCTTAACATTTTATTGGTGAAGTTGAAGCACTTGGCAGAACCGCGTTAGAAATTTCCGGAAGTGGGACAACTCGAAGACTGCTGCGTGCCGTCTTTCTCGCCAGATTGTGCCTTGAGATGTTTGTGGAGCGTGCTGCAAATGCTTTTCTGGATTATTGCCATCGTTTCTTCTTAGAAAGTGGACTAGTTTTTCACGCACAAAAGTTGAAATAGAAACTGTGCACCAATTTACTATATCGTTTATTGTGGATCATTTTCTGAAATTGTGATGGGGAATTGCTGTGTGTGCGGTACCAAATGTAAGTGCAAATCTTCCAGGTTATGGATTTGGATTGGTTGAAATTTAGATTGTTTGATGACAGCGCAACTTATATAAAGCGGATAATGAAATCATTTTCTAAAAATATGCTTTTTTGGAGGAAAATCAGTTATTTGGAAATGGTTTATTTAGATTTGTTATAACATGTGCATATACAGTAAGTCTTCTACATCTGGCAAAATCTCAGATTATATAAAGACAACTATTATTAGGCTACTTATAATTTGTTCTCATGGTTTTGAAGGAATTAATTGCAAAGCAGAGTGGTAAATACTGATTTAAACACACTTGATTCGCAATCCTTGATACCCCCTTCCAACAGTTATTTTTAAAAGTGAGCTAAATCATTCTTGGGTTGCCATGCTCGATAAACATTTCAAAAAGCCTATTTGTATGCTAACTTAGAATCCCATTTTGAAAGCCTAGGGATTACCCTAAGCCCCCGAAGCTTTCTTTTTTATATTTGACAGATTTGTCATCGACAGTTACTTGACCCAACGACTTCAACTGTCATTGGCTCTTGTCATGATTTTGGATTAGAGATATCCGTTACTCGTTGGTGTTGTGACAATTTTCCACTTCATGATCTTGCATATATTTGATGATGCACAGACTGTAGTGTTGTTGGCCATCAAACTTGCTCGGTTATTATCATCCAATATCCTTAACTACCATGCCAAACGTCCAATTACACGTACCGTATTTATATAAGCCAGACAGCTCTTGAGGATGGGTATTAATATTCAGCTTTTATTGAAGTTCAGTGACACTCCACGAGAGCTTCTTTGGTCACGAATACCACTATTCAATATTTAATGGGCTGCTACGTACAAATGGATGATGACAATAGCGTTTCCGATTTTTTTTTTCTTTTCATTCCTGGCTTGTCGATTGTTGACGGAGCCAGCAAACTTTTTTTTTAATGTTTTGTGCATTGGGCAAGATGCCCACTTATCTGTCAATATAACTTAAATAAAAATATTAAATGAAGACGTTGTTTGAATGTAAATGAGGCGCTGCTCTATACCTTCATCCAACGCAAAATATTGATCCAAAAAGAGTTTCTGGGGTATTGAAAATAATGTAATTTATGGTATGATTTTCAGGCTATTGCAGATTCTACGATTTGCAAACGACAAAAACATCTTCGAGCAAAGTACCTATTAAATCGTAAATAAATTTTTTATCGGGGTGCACACCCTGTGCTGGATAGAAAACTTTTTGGCAATCTATGAATAGGTGAAATATTATTGTGAAAGTTTCCCTGTTTGATTGAATTGAGGTCACTTTCACCTCCCAAGTTAAGAAATGTTTTCAGTTTGGAATTTGGTGCATCAGCACCAAGTTAAAAGGGAGGCACATTATCGGCTTACTTCTAAAGAAATTCAGTCGAAAATCCTTGATTTCTTTGTGATACTTTGGAAGAATGGCGCCATGGCGAAGATCTTGACACGAGTATGTTTTATTGTTTGATGCACAGCACATTGCTGCATGGAATTTGTTTTGTTGGAAAACACTCGATGTTCCCATTTTAAATTAGTGACATTATGTGTACGATTTTAATTGGTACCATAAACGTCAATTTTTCTCCATGTCTATACAAAGTAAGTTCATCAAAACAAATGCAGTTCGTGGACAGTTGATCAGTGTCTGTTTCTGACACAATTCTTTTGATGGTCACATTTCAAGAGCCTCATGAAACGCCTTCTGATCTTGCCGGTTTATTTGTGACAGCTGCAGACGTACTGCTCTGTGTATGACTTTGAATTTGCAATGGTTCATCAGTGGTTCAACTTCGGTTGTCCACATGCAGAGTCATTCAAACGGCACCACGTTTCCTTCCCACTAATTGTTTGTTTGTTCCTTAATTGAAGAGTTCTTCATTCCAAGTACCTCCTGATTTCCAAGTCAGCAAACTTCTGTAGTTCATCCTGGAGAATGATTGATATGGTATCGTGGCAAACAATGCAATTTGCATTTCTTGAGTTTTTTGAACAATGATGACTAATGTGATAAGCCTAGCTAATGTTTGAAGTTTTTATGCAAGAAAGTGAAGCCTCATGCACGGTGATGCACCTAGAAGTTAGTTGCATGGAACAAATTCTGGGAAGGTAGAACCTATATATCATTTTTGTTTTTCTAGTTAAACCTGTTTCTAGCTTTAAATTTGCTAATTTCTGAATGATGATTTGAACAGGATCCTTGTGCATCGTAAAAATGCAGTTACTTGCTGTTAATGGATACACAATATTTCCAGCTTTTTTTTTTCAGTAGACAAAATAGTTTTTACGTGACACAAAAAAACTTTGCAATTGAAGGTTTCACCGTGAACTTGAGTTGTGATAAAGTTATTAGTGCGAAATTGACCAAAAAGTCGTTGATCGTTGAACTAGCATGAGTGTGTCAACATAAAATATGGAATTATTTTATCGCGTTACTATAATTTTACTTTTTGCTTCGTTGCAGATCAATCGGCCCAATTGCGGTCCTTGAAGACTTCGTCTGGGCTGGTGAAATCGGGACCTCATCCTGATCTCTTGCATTCCTCGGTGGCGCGCTCTGGAACTGCAAGAGAGGTCAGTCGACTCGAAGCTCTATGTGAAGCTCGGACCAAGGAGCTGAATTTCGTGCGGATGCAACTCAAACATTGTGCCGCTGGTTTCGACTCACTCGCTGTACTGGTGCAGTATCTTACCCACGAGGTACGTTTGTTTCTTCACTAACAATGTTTTGTTTGTTTGAACCCACGATTTTGTTAATGGCGTCGGTCTGCATGTATTTTAGGGTTAATTTCCCCAGACCTGTAAAACCGGGAAACGTCAGGGAACTTGAAAATGTCTGGAAAAGTCAGGGACCTGAAAGTGTCTGGAAAAGTCAGGGTACTTGAAAGTGTTTGGAAAAATCAAGGAAGAATGGCTTATTTTGGAAAAGTCAAGGAAGAATGGCTATTTTGAAAAAGTCGGGGAATTCAACACAGTCATGGCGATCCAAAATTAATACTTCTACATGGTTAGCTTAGGGCATTTTCCGAGTAAAAATTTGCAAAATTTTCCGTTTTTCGTGTACAAATTTGCCAAAATTCTCTAGGTTTTTCCGAGTACAAATTTTCCACCTTTTCGTGTACAAATTTGCAAAATTTTCCACATTTTCCGTTTACAAATCTGGAAAAAAATTCACGTTTCCGTGTAAAAATTGGCAGAATTCTCCACGTTTTCCGAACACAAATTTTCAACATTTTCAAAAAATTTTCCAACAAATTGCTATGTTTGTTTTCAGAATTGTCGTTCGTTAATTTTGAAAAAAAAAATATTTTCCAGTGTCTATTTTGCAAAATATGTCAACTTTTCACATTGTCATTGCACATTGCAAGGTCAGGGAAATTTTTTTAAACCTGGAAAAGTCAGGGAAGTTAAAAATGAAAAAGTTCTGGGGGAACCCTGTATTTAGTCACTTCGTTGGGACACTGTGGGAGAAGTTACTTGTTTATAAAACAAGCCAAACAATCGAGGTTGTTTTGAAGTAACTTCTCCCACAGTGTCCAAATGATCGTGATGTGACTCAATACATGCAGACTGTGTGTGCATTAGCATAATAACCGCTTCAAACAAAACATTGGTCAGTAATTTGGTCTTATTCTATAGCAATATTGCCAGAAAAAAATATGATCATATTAAACTGGCCTTGGGTGTTATTGTATTGCAAATCTGCGTATTATTAAGATACATGTATATTTCTCATGGTTCCTTTGTTGTAGTTATTCAAATCTCACCATCTTTAGAAAAGAACCTGCTGATGATTTACTTTTTGTTCCATTGCTTGCCAAAACTTTGCAAGCCGTTGTATATTTTTCAAACTATTTTTTCGCCTTTCGACATCCACGTTCTGTTTCCGCTTTTTTTGATAACTCAATCTGGGATTTCTTAGTTCCACGGTATTTGTTTAATTAAGACAAGTATTATCTTACGCCAAGTGGCACACAACTGGGAAGGGTTCAGGACTCGGATGAAAAAATGAGGTTTTAAACTGGAGTTTGCGTGTCATCCACCTAAAATGCTGTCTAACAAAATAATTAAAAATATTTGAAAGGTTCTTTGCATCGGATGTCCTTATTCTCGAACAGCTTGAACCTGCACATGTTGAATGAGTCTTAATATCTGGCGAATTCTGGGGTTTGGATTCTGTTTACAGTAGGGTTATATTGAGAGAGGGACTCTTCAAGGTTTTTTTACATGTAGATGTTTATGTCCTGCACAAGGGTGATGGAAAGCATGGAATGTTTTGGGATGGCACATTATGGCTTGTGGTACTCTGTTCTTGTGTGGGACTCGAGGCACATTGAAAAATTAGGAATTGTAGTTAGTGTACTGCGGTAATCGATGGCCTTGCGTTTTCTTGGCAAAGTTTGTATACCGTTAGCAGATCTCCAATGAATTCCTTTTGCATTTACTGCACTTTGCCTTGTTTTCTGGAACTTTGCCTAATGGTTCTGATGTACGCTCTCGTATGTCACTTAACCCATCCAAATACTGTATAATTTCTCTATATTGTTATAGTGTCTTGGCACAGAAATGAACTTAGTGGTGTATCGTGTTTTTAACTGATACTTTCTTGAGTGTTGTAAAATCACATTCTGGGTAACTATGAGCAAAATTCAACAAATTTAGAATATAATTGAAACTGGAAAGTCGCGGTTTTTTTTTTGGGGGGGGGGGGAATCTTTTAAATGATAATTATGATTGAAATTATTTAGTAACATGAACCTAGTATATTGAATGTAGAAACATGGGCGTATTCTGTAAAATTGCTATTATCGCATCCATAGGACATGCCAGATGATTAACTCGTACTTGATTTTTTTTTTCTGATTGTCTTGATTCAGAATATAATGTATATTAATAGAAATTGCTCGAGCTCTGTGACATCTTTAAATAGAAAACAATTTAATAACGGTTGCCAGGCTATAACATTTTTTTTTACTTTGAGGGATCACCCTGGATTTTGGGCACCATCCCCAACATTACAGATGTGTTGAAATCACGAACTGGGTAATAAATGGAAGCACTTACTTCCTAGTTACCGAAGCATTTATTAGTGTTCTGAACCTATGTCCCTTATAAATAACAAAAAATGCAACGCGGTTGTTTGACCCCAGCTTTGGGTAAAAATATTTTACGTCCACATAAAAAGCTTTCCATTGCTTTAATCTGCAAAATGAACATTGGTTAATGTTATCTGTAATGTGCTTACCATGTAACTTTTTACTTGTCAATTTATGAAATTCGACTTGTTTTCACCCGTGTGAAAACATGGAGTTTACATGTTAAGTTTGACGTAATCAGGTTGCAAGATTATAACTTAGTGAAAGCAGTTGTAAAATATCTTATTAAGCATTTGGCAGCTAATGCACAGTGAAGACATTCGTTGTTTTATTTTATTTAGCAGTATTTAGTGAGAAATGCATAATGGAGACTTTTACATGTATTTTTTGGCATATTTTACCAGCAATTCCTTCCTTAAATTATTCCTAAGCATGTCAAACCAGCAAGTCACTTAGGAAGTGGCTCGTTAATGTGTTTCTTAATCGGAGTTATTCGGAATTTCTGATATCTTCTTCTTATTTGTTCTATTGTTAATTGTTTCAGGTTGGTGCATTCTCGGCGCCAGAACTTAGTGCTCAGCTGCTGCATATGCGGGAAAAATTGCAAGTCACCAATGCAGAATTGGAAGAAGCAAGGGTTGAGCAGCAGTGCTTGAAAGATGAAATTGCAAAGCTACATCAGAATCACCAAAGCGAGTTGGAAAGAAGAGAACAACAAGAGCACGAGAAATTAGCACTAGTTGAGCACCAGTCAGAACAAAGTCATCAAGAAGCGATAGATGCATGTCAGTAATGCACCTGAAATTCATAGTTCTGAAGTTTTTTATTTGTAAATGTTGTTATTTACCAATTTTTTATGTTCTGTTTGTCAGTGAAAAGTAGTCATCAAAAGTCTTTGTCTGAATTGACAAATGAACATCTTGGTCAGGTATGCTCATTAAGACCTTGTCCTTAATTTGCTGATCTTAAAAGCATTCTAAGAAGACATGACTTGATGTATCGAATGTTCTATCTAATTAGCTCAACGATCTAAAAAAGCTGCATGAAGAACAAGAACAAGTGTGGCTTAATGGGCATTTGGATGAAATCGCAGATCTTACGCAGCATCATTTGAAGGAACAAACAAGTAAGGCGATATTAATTTTTTATGAAAATTATTCTTTCGCATCAGTTTTCATAATCGGATGAAGTTAACTTACTATGGCACGTATTTGACACTTAGCTTTGATTAATGAGCATGAAGAACAAATGTATGAAATAAAAGTAAAGTACTTGGACAGTGAAGCCAAGCTTGAACAGCAAATTCAGCAGCTTACAACACAATGTGAGGCTTTGGAGAAACAGCACAACACCATGCAAGAAACGTTGCTGAGTGAAAACAGTGACCACAGACTTCAAGTCCGTTCCATAAGCAAATGACTTTTCTGTGATTTTTGTATCAAGTATAAATATTTGTAATTTTTATGAAAAAATTATCACAGGCTTATGTTATTCGATGCACCAGTCTTGGGAAAGAGGTGGATAGCCTAAAGGTTGTCTTGGATATGAGACAAAAGGAACTTCAGGATTTGCGACGAGAAAAGCAAGAGGCTGAGCAGCAGGCTGAAGAATTAACATTGGCAAGGGAGGAGATAAAGAAATTAATCGCAAAGACCGAAGATCTTCAGGCACAAATTACAACGAAAACAGAATCTGAAAGGTGAACTGCTCTTTTGTTTCAGCATTCCTTCTAATTTGTGGAATTTGTTAGACCATCGATTTAGTCTATTTGTTAAATAGTTAAAATTAATATTTATCTGAGTAATAATTTAAATTCAAATTCGTACATTTAGATATTTGCTTATGGAAAATGAAAGCCTCAAAGAAAATTGTGAAAAGAAACTCGAACAATCGAAACGAATATCCATGGAAAACGAAGCCCTTCATTGGCGCTTACGTCAAAACAAGGAATTGTCAATAACGTTGAACCCGGTTGAAGGTAAGTTATCATTTCGGTGCGTTTTGTAAGATGCGCATTAGTATTTTTACTTTCTATAATTTCAAGAAAATTTGAATTTTGTGTGTGGGGAATAATATATCTGGAAATAAGTGGCGAGGAATTGCGAGAAAGGTATTTCACTTGAAACAATTTCCTGCTGCTGCACAAAGGGAGCGATACTTTCAGAATATATCCCTACGGTATATGC
The DNA here is from genome assembly GCA_034698745.1 of Megaphyllum sjaelandicum. Classification (NCBI taxonomy): domain Eukaryota; kingdom Metazoa; phylum Arthropoda; class Diplopoda; order Julida; family Julidae; genus Megaphyllum; species Megaphyllum sjaelandicum. Next base: position 18,650 of record JAQGBX010000747.1, read on the forward strand.
AGCATTTGACAGCAATGTTTCAAAGGGAAATGGCGCTAAACTAATTTGACAGCAGTGCTTTTATTTTATCCTATGACGTATGTCTTTCCTGATTGGCTATCGAACAGAATGGAACTCTCGTGCATGACTGTGATAACCCTATATATCTAGAAATTTGTTTGTGAAAGAAATTTTTACCAACACACTTGGAAATATCAAGCAATAATGTATCTGGAAAGATGTTTTAGGATTTAATTTGCCTCGTGTGTGACGGTTTTTAGAGGAAATATTTTCGCAAGTATTATAGAAATACAGTTGAAAAACACAAAAAGTCAATCAAGATTGTTGACATATAAATCGATGACCCTGCTTTTTAATGGATTAGAATTAGTGATCAAAATTGTAAATCAATGCCGCACTAGAAATTACTTGTTATTCGTTGTTTGAGGTTAAATTACTTTTATTTTCCTCGCCAGGTTCTGGAGATTCTTCAAATGGTGCTGCTGGTAGCAGTCTTTCATATTACTGGGATAATGAAGGATCATCATTCTCGCCCATCAAGGTGCCAACAGGATCCAGACCAATGAGCTATCCAAAAGGCTCCTCACCTCACGGTAGCCCACGTCTGTCTCCCAGCAAGGGGCGTCAGCCTAGTAGTGCCCCTGGGCGTCCTGTATCTGCCCCAGTCTACCCCAAGGAAAACAGTGCACCTGCACGGCTCCGAGGGCTTTCAACCTCTGAAGATGAAAATCAGCTGGATTGGGAGCCACAGACCAGTATCAAGCTGAGGGAAAAGCCCAAACGTAAACTGGTAAGGCATGGCAGCTACTCGGGCTCTGCCACTGCACGAAGCAACTCCCCACCATCTGCACCATCAGGGAAACAGAACGGCTACTCAATGAGGCCGCTGCGATCAAGCACCCCAGGAAATTTAGATTCCATAGAGCAGCTGAGGGAATTGGAATCTCGTGACGGGATTCAGAACGCCAATCACGAAACAGCGGTGAAAGATTCGAGTGGCAATTTTATGGATATTGACGCCATTGCTGATCCATTTTGCATTGATCATACGGACAAAGAACACAGATTGCCATGTGTTGAGGGAGAAACACCCACATCACCCAATGACGATGTTCATGATTGGGTTTTAGTCGATGATGTGTTGGAGCAGCAATCCACGCCCAGCTCTGACAGTGATGAAAGGCATGAAAATCAGGTAACGTCAACCAACAATATTGAGTTAGATTTAAGTAAAAGTAAGGCAGAAGATGAGCCAGTGAATATGCGCGTTGATTCAGCAAAGCAGCAGGAAGAACGAATCAGCGTGAAATATGTCAGCCCTCCAGCAACGTCTGCAATTCAAGTTGGAATGCCTGTTTTGGACATTGTGGAAGCCACCCATTGTGAAGGAGAGGCTGATAGCAATGATGATGCCCCACAGGAGCATACTGTCTTTGAAGAAATTGTTGAACAAATGGAAAATGATGTGAAAATTGTGAATGATACTAGCTGTACAGAATTTCCCATTAATGATAACCTGGACAGCATGGTGGCAACTGAAGTTGAAGATGTAAACAATTTGCCAGAAGGCATTCAATGTGTTAAAAATATGGACCAAATCGAAACCCCTTTGTGTAGCATTCCCTCAGTTGATACCGAACATGTTATTTTGGAAATTGTCCAGAGCAATTCCTTCATTGACGTAAATGCTACTGAAACACAAGTTAACGTTACTTGTGAGGAAAAGATTAACGAAATCGAATTATGTCCGCATGCCGTTAATTCGAAGTCTGAGCTTTCGGAATGTGCAGAAGTAGAAGAAATTGACAAAAGTCATTATACACCTGTTCAAACAGAGGGCAGTGAGTTTCTTATTGAAAATGGAGACAAGGATTATGGACTGGATTCTCTAGAATTAAATGATACAACTCAGATCTATGAGATGGAAGGTCAAGTGGAAATAGAGGTGCTGGATTTGAGCGTCAAGGAAAGTTGCAGCACACAGCTAGTTGGCTCTGTCAATGGGCAGGGTATTTTGGAAAATGGCGATGAAGATGCTAGCAGGACATCATCTAGTGAGGAGCTGCTAGATAGTGCTAGCCTGGAGAGTTCCTTGAGCGCTATGGCGGGCAAGGGCAGCTTGGCCGATGATGCCTCTTACAGTCGTGCTACTACGTCCAATGGTAGCTCCAACCAAAGCCCGAAGAAAACGACCACCCTGGTGATTACTTTCCGGGCAAATCGACAGTCCGTTAGCAGTTCCCGCAGCAGCTCCCCCGTCCACCAGCCAGGTACGCCCTCTGCTTCGGAAGCCAGTGAATCGCAGAGCATGGATTCGTCACCACGCGCTTCCCCAATTAACGAAGAGAGAATCACGAACAAGGCCATTCAGCTTCTGGAAAACTCGTTGTTTGCAGGAATGCGCTCACCCCGCACTTCGGCCGGAGAGTCCATGATCTTGGACGAGCTTCCGGCCACTCCCCCACCGCAGGTTGTCGATCCCACCCATATCCTTCTGAAAAAGGCACTGCAAGATCAATTGCTTTTCGGCAATGGAGGCTCTTGCAGCTCGTCTTTTCGAGGATCCTTGGAGTCATGCGCCAGGGAGGCTTCGGTGGACGATAGCCCACTGCCAGGGCTTTCGAAGCCGGACACGCCAGAGTCGACGAGTCAAGCTGTGGTGCCCACGGACTCTACGAATATCGACATGAGTTGGTCCGACGATGACATGCCCTCGGAAACAGAAGTGTAGTCCGGGAGGATCTCACGCAACAATCTCACGTTTTCTTAGAATTTTTTGAATGTTGCTAGCCGTTGTTGTTTTTTTTCTTCGAATTTCGGCAGCTGCATCCAGCTAAATCTCAGTGGCTGGTGGGATTTGTAATTTGTTCGGGGCATGCTGTAAATGTTTGTTGTTGCTCGTGCATTATAGGAATTGAGAATTTTCTCGCTCCATCAGGATAGAGGGATGTGCCCGCCCTGTATATTTGTGCATAATAGTATTTAACTATCAGATTAGATTTGACTTGGCACTGGCTTTCGTAACGAAGATATTTCTCCATTGCTGATGGTGCTTCTTATTATTCTCGATCACCCTTGATCAGATTGTTATCTTTAGAGGCAGTATATAATTTCTGCCCTGCTTAACTGTGAGGGGGGGGGGGAAGGGAGAATGTTGATCCCTCTCTCATTTTTTTTTTGAAGTGTGCGGATCGGGCGTTGAAACACGCGTTTTTGTAAATTGGCTACAATGTTAGCAGTGATAAACTACTGCCAACCCAGAATTTCTAAATTTCTAACCATTTGATGCGACCAGATTTCACTGCTTTTACTCGTTGGTTTCTACCGCTTTATTCAAAGTCCTTCAAAAATGCTTTTTTGAACGACGACCAATATGTGGTCGTCTGCTTTTGAGACGGCCATTGATGGTGAAATTGGCACCAGCATGTAATTTATTTAAAGTTTCACTACAATCTGCAAACTCGGAAATCAATATAGTTTCATTGGGGCAATGCTTTTTGCATCCATGCCATAACCATAACAATGTGGTCGTCTGCTTTCGAGACGGCCATTGATGGTGAAATTGGCGCCAGCGTGTAATTTATTTGAAGTTTCTTACAATCTGCAAATTCGAAAATCAATGCAGTAGTAGGCCGTGAATTTAAGCAGATGCTCAAATCATTGCGTAGCTATTTGCTGCATTTTTAAGATGATTTTTTTCTGCACTTACTCGTGGCCACGAAGCATTTATTTTTGTTCATCTTTTGCTCTAAACATCTTTTCTACATGCATCAATTCGTCCTCTCTGCTGGTCCACCGCTTGACATCCTCACCTTTGACGGAGTACGATATAACACTCGTTTTTTCAACTTATGCCTTTTAACTACTCGTTCTATAACTGCCGTACGTTTGTGCGGCATCGTTTTACAAGTTGTTACAAGAATGTTTTTTTTATATGCAAAACGAGTCTTTTTGATATTTGGTCACGTTTCCTCTGGCCTTGTCGTTCGTAACGGATCCCAACATTCGACTGGACGTTAACAATTTCGTTCGTCGTTGAATTTTGCTTTTTTTTGCTTTTTTTGTGTGCTCTTTTTACGTTGCGGCCCAGGCATACCGTGATTCTTAACTTTAGTTCTGGTTGGGAAACGTTCATGTCCTGCCTCTTTTGCCTTCGGAGGTAATTTTCTCCAGGCCCATTGGACCTCCTTTTTCATGGTTCAGTGAAAGCACGCTCCTAAGTTATAAGTTTTTCCCCTTTTAACTTGTAATTGTATGAATTTAACGTGCTCGATATTCGTCCAGAAGAGTTGGACATGTCATGTTTTATGCCTACGTATTCATAACATGCAGTTTTAAAATTCATTGCAAGTTTCGTGGACAATGTCTTTGATGAAATCGGTGATGGCAGGACATCAGAGGGGTTACTGGTGAGCATTGGAAATCAATAAATATTCTCAGTGATCATCTGAATATCAAACTAAATAATAGAACTACAAAAGTCCATTACTTGTTTGTAATGAATTAACCAGCGAGACTGCAGCCTAGGACTATGATGCATTGTTAGCTTGAAAGACAGTTTCGATCGTACATGATCAATAAGGAGCGTCTGTGAAGACAATAATATCATCTGTAAACTACAGTTAACTACTTCCAACTGGTGTCAGCACTTTGAGGTTGTAACTTTAATTTGCAAGGGAGTGTTAAAATACTGGTTTTGGTACTGCGATGAATAGACAATTAGTTTCAATTGTGAAATTCTGAGCAATCTTGCCGTCTGAAATGTTAGTTACTCATTAGTAAAAATTCAAGGAACAATTTATTGTTGCACAGTCATTCTTTGAAAACTACAGGGTAGTATGATAATTGTCTGCCAAACAAAGAACCAACCGTTTTGCATGGGGTGACTCTGTAGTCTCTCTGGTTAATTAACTAAAACCGGGAAAAGGTGACCCAGTATTTTTGAATTTCCATGTAGCTGTGCACGCAATTAGTTTTCTAGAAATAACCTATTGGAAATTCGAATAACATTTATCAAAAAGGAATATGATGTAGGTTTCCAAATTGATTTTTGAGATCAATTACCCACCCTTAGGATGAAAGCAACAAATTGTATTTATGAAAATCTAGACCAATTTGTTACGACTATTATCCTAAATATGGCAAAATGCAGTTATTGTATAGTGTAGTTTACGATTTTCGAAATTTATGGAGATGTTTTATAAAAATTACTGTTCTGTTGTAATTTTAACTTAGTAAAATCGACAATATTGACAGCATTATTGCCACATAGACGAATAACTAACAAGACATTTTGAATTGAAATTTATACGTCGATGATTCGCTTCAGATTTGAGGATACCCAACAATTTGATAAAAAATTTGAATCCCAGAGGTCTTATTCCTAACATTTCTGACCGTTTTTTGCCAGGTCTCTAGATTTTTTGTCAGGATGTAATGGCACCACATAAATTACGTGTACAGTATGTTTATGATCTACTAACTCATAAACTAGTACGGGCATAACAGATAATTTATTACTCGCTGCACGAGATGCATCATATAGTTATTTGCCCTACACGTACAGATTTAAAGAAAAAGCAGCATAATTTTGTAGTGAATTTCAACTAGGGTTTTTTGTCTACTATTCTGAAATCTTTGTGTAACTCTTTTGATTCGACAAGTTCTCAATTTTGACAAAATGAAAAATTGGATTGAATGGAAAAAAACAACATAAGGATAGAAATGTGTGAAATGTATTGACAGTCTCGGTAGGCGTATGACTAGTGCAGGTAGTGAGATTATTTAACGCAGCTAGGCCGTGTAATGTTTAATAGATTCACTTTTTTGTCTTTCAGGGGCAAGACCTGTCGATTCGATCTGAATTTGCAAGTTTCTAAACAGTTTTTGTTTTTGTTTCAACTCGGTTAGCTGGCTGCCTTCTCAATATTGCCAGGGAGTTACACGGTTGTGAATTTTGTTTGTTTTGTTGACCCTATACATGGCTCGCATTGTTTAAAGTTGGACACGCACTGCTCAAAACTCATCCCTCGCCATGCAAAGTAACCGGAATTGTTTGTTACTTACTCGATTGCGTTTTTTTACGAACATTGTTTTGCACTCTTCCATACAGATTTATTTTAACGTCAGTTGCCCCTAGTACCTCCTGGCTTTAGATGAATGACGTCGAGCTGGTCATCTCACGTTGGCCGTAAGGCGTTCTTCGAAAACCTTGCAAGTCAGTATTATAGTCAGCAATCGAAAATAGCTTTATCGAGGTTGTGTATAATTAATTGAGTATTGTCAGTGGTTCTGAGTGCATGTTTTAATTGCTGTTTTCTGTTCTTGTAAAAAGTAAACGAGAAAAAGTATTATAATTTATGGATAATATAAATAAAGTTACATTCCACTCTTTAACATATGCCGCTGTTCTCAATGGATTTTCTAATGTTTATAGTTTTTATGGATCGACAGGAATTTCATATAAGCTACATTAACATTTGTTTGTTGTTGATAAAAGGTAGTTAATAATTTGTTGCTCTTTGTATGTTTATGTGAAAGTGCTGTTTTCATCAAAGGACATTACGCTACTTATCTAAGCTATAATTTTGCCAAAATTTTCAAAAAATTGCAGTTGAATTCAATTTTGGTTTACTATCATATTTTACTAAATTTGTTTAAATGTTTTGACATGAAATTAGCTGTTCGTATTTGCAAACTATCAATAATTTTCTATTTCGCTTTTAATTAACTAACTTGTCAATAATTGAAATTTTTTATAGCAATCATGTTGTGCAGTTTCAACCTAAGGTTCTGTGAATCTTATTTTGTCCCTATAAGTAAAAATTATCTGAATTTCGAAGAAATTTTGTTTTTGCAAAAAATGTAAAACTGGAAAAATGGCACATTATTTTCATAAAATGTCTGCAGAAGGTGCTCATAAGTTTTTTACGAATTATGTTTAGGTTATTTTTAATTTACAGTAAATTTTCTTAGCATACAAGCATAGCAAAATCTCCATCTGAAGCTTGGCATGCCATTACAATTTATGGAAATGTGAGAAATGTTTTTTTTAAATGAAAAATCTTTGGAATTGCCTTCATTAACTAAATTTTAAATTTCAATTGCAGATTTGTTCTAAATTACATGGCAGTTATATTTTTAACCTCTGCAGTTGTGCAATGTGGCCAAGATTGGGGGCAGAAACAGATGTTGGCATGAAACGTAAGTAAAGTTAAACTATTTCCGGGATCATCAGCGGGGTCAGATGTCAGAATCAAATTGGCGCCTCAGTTCGTTAGTCTCAAGGATTTTGTTAAGAAGTTAAAACTTTGAAACATATTTAATGACAGAACGGATGAAATGAATTGTTACAAATGTGAAAACTGATTGATATGGCAACAAACCTTTGAACATCTTACCGAAACGTTATAATGGCGATTATTATAGAAAATAATACAAATACAGTTGGTATCGACTGCAATGCTGGAACAGATGTAGTAAATGCTTACTTTAACTTATGTGCAAATCTATAAGTGGCAAACAGGAAACTGTACAAAATATGACCAAAGATTTTTGTACTTCAAACATTTAAAAACATGATCAAAGAAATATACACCCTAGGAGAAGCATGCATTCAAAATTTGCGTACCATAATATGTTATTCTCTTTCATATGCAATTCACAATCAAATAGCCAAATTTTGTATTTCCATTGCCAGATCATCTTCGTTAAATTCATGAGAACAATTTTATTTATAATTTATCAAAATGGATATGTAAAAATCGTAAAATAATTCTAAAACTGTTCAAGAAAGGAATGGTACATTTCCAGTTCAAAGTATTAATCACCTTTAAAATTACTGAACAATGAAGAATGCACACTTTTCATGGTTATACATGTGATTTAAATATTTATATTTTTGATAAAAACATCTGATCGAGTAAGGATATGAAGAGGTATTAATTTGATAAAGGCAAAAATGAATGTTTAATTGACTTCCAATTATCTGAGGTGAATTTATTGCCATCCAGTGGCAAAAAGTTTCCACTGGACAATCTGAGTCTACTGTAAACAGTGTGTATCATATAAGCTTATTAAATGCATATTTTAATTATGCAGGAAGAAACTTACTAAATGGCTTTTGATTGATACTGGGTTAAATATGCAATTCGTTTCAACAATCACGTTTACATAAATCGACAACATATCAAGTTTTACCATGATCAGATGGATAACAAATAGCTTATCGCACATAAATTTTGTAATTTTTAAATTTATAAATATAATCATGAGAACCATTTAAACCCCCAAGCATACCAACAATTCATCTGAAAACTAACAATTAAAAATCGACAGTTGACACTTTGACAACTGAGACAGTAAAAACAACAAAGGAAATCAGTATAAGAATAGCACAACGCATTGAGTAATGGCACGAGAAATATCAACACATAGGCTAAAGTTTGCTAAATAGTATACAGTACTAGTGGTCGTGACATGGCATCAAACGTGAGATCATTAAGGCATATGCCCTTATAAATAAGCTGCGTGGATTTCCATATTTGACATAGTCTGCTCACTTGAACGTTCTCGATTCAGCGTAGATGGTGGAGCTAGCTGCTTGGATCAGACTGTCTCAATTGCAAAATTTAAACGTAAAATCCCTTTAGGGTCCTTCAGAATCCTAGAGATTTTGCTGTGGAACAAGTCCCTGATTCTGCTGAACTCCATTATATCTCTGGGCTTCTCTTGCAACCAGAATTGGTCAAATTCGTAGAAAAGGTACACTAAGAAAGAGGACAACTTAAAATAAGTCACACTGATCAAATAAATCTGTACAAAAATTTAAAAGAAAACTTAATACTCTGGTCTTAGGAAGATCTTAACTTTCCTGTTGAATACAAATTACACATGTTCGAAATAATTAGATTTCACATCTTCGTAAATGACTAACATTTGTTATGACATTTTGTAATTATTCAAAGTTTTAGGAAGCCGTAAATTAAATTTGCAAGCTTTCTATTTAAAATTGTCAGATTAGTTTCCAAAAACGTCTATAATGCCTATGCTTCTAATATGAAAACAGAATTAAGTTGACTGAGTGGTAACATTAAAATTCTTAAAAATTCATGAAAAAATAAATACAAAATTTATTTTTTTATTTTTGAGGTTTTGCAAATTTTTTTCAAGGAAAATTTAAATGCGGCTCTTCTAAAAATCGGCCAAGCTGTCTTAACTTGTCATATTCACACTAATATGCATGTGGCTTGTAGTTGTGAGGGTCGTTAAATAATTCTTGCTATCAAACTAATGGAAATGCATTCTCTGTAATGAAATAGCATTTGGTTGCTATTATTGTTTTACACCAACAGATTGCATAAATCTCCTTACCATACACTTTGTGAAAATGACAAATACTAGGTCTGCCAGTAACAACGTTGTACATGTGGGTTCTCAAAGTATTTTTAACCAGAAACTCGTATGCCATGCTAGTCAAATTGATCCCAACAATAGCAAAGGAATATCTGCAATACAAAAAACAATTATGCCCCATTCAAAGCTCTTTCATATATTTTAATAATGAGATCCAATGTTTTACCCATATTTAGGATGGTGGGAATGTGATAAAACATGGCGAGCAGGGCCAGTATAATTTGTAGCAAAATATCTAGGAACATGAAAAAATTTTCGGTAAACAAAAATCAGTTTCAATATGAGTAAACGTGCAACTAGCACAAATGGTTGAATAAATATGACTTGCAATAAGTTTTCCAGGCCAAGAAGGCCCATTCCACGAAAATCCGTTTTTGGATCGTCACCCTGGAATCCGATTTCACCCCATTGTTTAGAGATGCGACTCTCTAAAGGACAATCTGGCATTAAAATCTGCCAAAGCTGAAAATATCGACAATAATACACCATAAGAAACTAGCCATTTTTTGGCCCATCATCATTAGGTAGGACCTACTTTTAAAAGCCTCTCCTCATGTTCAGGAATCTCCGATGAGAACGCAATTTCGCGTACTTTTTCAATTTCTTGAATGAGTTGCCTATAACCAAAAACTTGGGCCAAGCAAATGGTTAGAGGGTAGTAAATACTATAAATTCAATACAATTGAAATTTTTGTTAGTGAGAATGAAGGGAAAAAAATCATAATTGAAAAATTTTAACACATTTTCAGTCATTCTAAATACATTAAAATGCAATTCAACAAGCTTCAAATAAGCGATCTCATGGCAATTAGAAGCAAATCACTTTCATGACCCTAAATAAGTACAGCCATAAGAAAATCAGAGCAATTTTACCCTTTGTGAACTCTTAAATTGATTTTCTTGGCCCGTATAATTCCAGCTGCCACAGCCTCAACGAATACGTTGCCTGCTTGCCCTTTGAGTCTTCGGTTCAGACATAGCTCGTCTAGGTGCTCCACAAATTTCTGGAGCGCAGGATTGCGAGACTGCCGCAACGAAGACTCTGAAATGGTTGTAGAAAAGCCAGTGAGCATCGTTAACACGCCCCCTCTCTCGTATTTGCCTCATTAGATTACGAGAGGTCCTACCGAATGCGATGGCACGTTGCGCTCCTTTATCGGTTCCGTAGCATATTCGTTGCAACTCACATAGCTTGGTCGTCTTGTGCAAGAACCACTTGATGAGGGGACGAAGGTAAACGTATGCATATGCACAAACGGCGTTGAATATGTTAAACATGACAGATGAGCTAGTAAGATGCAAGATACAAACATCAATTATACGGCGAATAATTACAGAACCAGAGAGATTTTGCTCAAGATGGTACTCACAACGACAATAAACATGCTCCGTATGTCAAAGATCAGACATGTCCATCAATTTTCAAATTTTCCTTTTGCCCAAAAATTCAAGCAGCTAGCGTTCAAGGCACACTCATGTAGCACCAGTGCTTGTTTAATAATCAAGCGCGTTTATCAATGCTAGGCATTGTTGTATTGTTTTTAACTTTCGGACTTATTTGTAAATAATTTCGCAAAAGCGTTTATCTGAAATTATTGTGCAAGACTTACGTATGCTTGCTTTTACCTCGATTGTAGCAGCATCACTCTGATTGTGCTGATGCTCTGATGAATGAAGTAAAGCAGACGATCAGCTTCACAGCAGCTTTTGGTAACGAGAGTACGTTTAAAGCGCCAATTTTAAATTAACAAAATCCAGAATCTGTACTTGTTTGTACTTGTTTACGGTGCCGTGTTGAACCCGAGTGGTGTTTAACTAGTAAAGAGATTAAAATATGTAAACTAATGACACTTTGATGTACTCTGACAGTCTACAGAAGCTTTTCGAGTGGTAATTGGTTGAATAAATGCACTCGACGTTATCGCTTTTTAAAACCAGTTAACTAAGTGCCAAAAAGTACAATTCATAATTCAAATTGTGCAACATTTTGAGTAAAGTAATTTTATTATTAGTTATTGTTAACGTCTTACTGTTCCGATTTCCAGATTTATTAATTAAACATGATCATAGGTAGTGTATGCACATCAAAAGTAGCTTTTATCTGAGCACCCCAAATACATTTCCCCTATAAGGTGCAAGTGGCCTTAGTTGAAAGAAAATTAATTAGCTTAGGGCTCAACCATTTAGGGGTCTTCTCTCATGTTTAATTAATAAATCTGGCAATTGGAACAAGACGACGTTAACAATAACTAATAATAAAATCCCTTTACTCAAAATGTTGCACAATTTAAATTATGAATGTTTTTACTGTATTTCTGGATTGCAGGGTACATTTTACTTTAATCTTGTCTGAATTTAATGCTAGACGCGCTATATTCCTGTTCTATTTGTTAGTGCAGTATATGACCCCCTAATCCACGGTTTCAAAATATCAAATTAAAAACATCAAATATTATCAACTCATACATTTTATTTATTCAGATAAATAAACAATGGGTGTAAATGTGTATGATATGTCAACAGGTGTAGAAACTCGAATTAATGTATACCTCGCTCTATACATTGTATAAGTTTAACGATGTTTGACAATTTTCTACTGGCTGCAGAGAGAATGGTAATATAAAAACTATTTATATTGTGAATCACATGTATGTCTTAATTTGTATCATTTTTTAATGAAGTTTTAACAAAGATGAGAATGTTGTAGGTAAACACGGTGATTCTAGATTCACAGTTGTTATACAGTAAAACCTTGAAAATTGACCACCGGTTTATGTTGACCACTTTTTTAGTGAATTGGTTTTTTTTTTAGTGCACATTTACTTCATACAAATTCTCTGAATAGTGACCGCCTGTCTTTTGTGTACAGTGACCAGTGTGTGTTGTCTTTTTTGCAATAGGGGTACTCAAATCTGTAGATTAAGGTCAGCAGTTGTGGCTGTAAGTAAGTGGTTTGAACTGGTCTGCTGGC
>JAQGBX010000748.1:0-31029 GCA_034698745.1 Megaphyllum sjaelandicum
GTTAAGTATCTAAATTACTAATATTCCATACCATCATCAACCTTGGGATCAGCGCCCGTTGGTGTCATCAATTGTTTCCTCGGTTTCCTAACAGGCAGCACATCGCCACTTATTTACCCAACCCTTCTAGGACCCCCCGTCCTAGGACCAACCCCGGATTAGATTGGTTGGTTGGTTGGTGATAGTGGCTTAAGGGCGCAGGGAACCCCGGATTAGAACTGGCCACAATAGATAGCTTTCACAAACAGACGATGCATGCTGGCTCCGCCTAGATCAGACATTGTGGGGTACTTATTAATTTTACTGTGGCAAAAATGGTTACCTTTCCAGAGTCACATTAGTCACGCCCATGAGCTGCGTGATGTCATGTGCAAGTTACCTATAGCGAAATACTTCATTGTACGATGCCGAGAAAGGCCAACTTTAACAAGGAGGAGCATAGGATGGTAAAATAATTTACAATAGTAACTTTACTAATACCAGTGAGATACGACGAATTTTCCTGAAAGGCTTCACCCTGCCAGGGAGGCAGCAGCCATTTCTAGGATGTAGGCCTACATGTATTTCGCAAGAACGGCTTCACCCTGCTAGGAAGGCAGCAGCCATACCAAAATAACATAGATGTGCATATTACTCAAGAATTATTTCACTGGAATTTCATCTATCAATGGCTTCTTCCTGCCAGGTGGGCAGCAGCCTCAAGTCGATTCCCTGTAGATGCACAAATATAATGCAGCGCTAGCGCAACGAAAAGGTAAATGGGTTGGTCCTACCTCCAAGGAGTCATCTCTGTATCCTCGTCGATGGACAGCAGCACTAAATTGAGCCCATAGTCGTGACGTTCATTGAGAAGCTTCATGATGTGAGCCAAGACAGTGGAATCTAAAAAAAGTTTTAAATATACCTGATACCGACACACCAGTCTTCTAAGTGTAGAATTGTTTAAACAGTTTGGCATAAAATTAACAAAATTTTGGAAAACATCAAAAACCAATCTGATATTATAAGTCCGCCATTCAATAACACATCAAGCAATTAGTAGGATACAATATTACACGACCATGTACCGTTGCAACAGAGAGAAATAGATATCAATTCAGCCTGTCCACTGTCCAAATGTTAAAGCAAGAATTACTTCAAGGGTCATTTTAAGCTCTATATTTGAAATGCTAAAAAAAAGGGCACTAACAATTTTGGCTTTGCAAGATCTTTATCGGTTTGTAAATTGAAAAACTTAAATTGATATTAACAAAATATAGAATCTTTGTGGATCAAAGGCAGCTCTTAACGTTTTATTTTGGTTGAAATTTAAATGTGAAAATCAATCTTTATTTCTGTAATCTAAATTTTCTTTTTACAGAAGTACAATAACTGAGAAATGGATAACAGCTTTGCAGTAAGTATCAAAATTATTGCAGGGGGCAAAAACAGTTTTAATAATTATATTAAAAGATGGTTTGGTTTATAATTTGTTTTTCATTATATTCATTCATCATTATCTGAATAGTAACCAGGGGTTGGCTAGGTAAAAATCATACCTTTTCCACCAGATGCTGCCACAGCCACCATCTCGCCCCTCTTAAAAAGTTGATAGTCAGTACACAACAGTTTCGTGTACTTCCTTTTCAAAAGCAGCATAGAAACACTCTTTGCACAATGCTTCTGCCTGCAAGAATATAAATATCACCAGCACGTGAAAATGTGATAAATTAAAGGCTGCCTAAGCACAGCTTTACTGTAACATAGACCATTCGCCTAATATCATAGTAGGCCTATATATGCGTAAATAATTATGGTTATTATTTCTGCCTTAGAAGCCAACGATGTCCAGTCCGAGATCTTCGCTGTGACGTATAAAGTTTAGGTATGATCAAAACCAATGCATGGTTTAGACCATACCAATAAAAATTTCATTAATTTCAAATCATAATAACCTATAGTCAAAATTTATACATAGTGTCCTCATTCATCGTTAATTGCATTGGGGCGGCTGTCAATATTTTTCGCCCCCCTCCCCTAGGTGGACAGTGGTAGACGATTATGCCTCCCCCCACACTTACTGAATTTATATGTACAATGTATAAAATATTTAAAGTACATGTTGATTTTAATTTTATATATATTCATGTTTTACATTCTGTATGCTATATTTACAGTAGCCTACATGTGCACAATACATGTATTACATTTACAGGGTTCCCTCAGAAATTTCATTTTCAACTTCCCTGATTTTTTCCAGGATTTAAAAAAAATTCCCTGACCATTGACAATGTCAAAAATTGTCATTTTTCAAAATCGACGCAGGAAAATATTTTTAAAATTTGACAGTTTTGTACTTCGAAAATGTTGAAAATATGTACGGTAGGCGGCCTACTCTTTAAAACGTGCAGAATTTTGCAAATTTTCCTCGGAAAAAGTAAAGAAATTTGTTAATTTTGTGCTCAGAAAACGTGGAAATTTTTTGAAAATTTGTATTCAGAAAACGTGGACAAATTTTGCAAATTTGTACTCTGAAAATGGGATCGCAACAACATGACTACGTTGAATTTCCCTGTTTCAAAATAAACCATTCTATTCTGAGCTCTCCCTGACTTTACATGACCCTGATTTATTAATGTTTAACCATGAAATGTTTTTTTTAAAGACACGAACCTGTTAAATTTCAGGTAGTAATAAATGTAATTAGCAAAAGCAAAGTGCAATAAGAGTGCATGTGTCCATGTAGCAATTTGTAATATACCACCCCCACCCCTTAGGTGTACAATTGTGTACATATAACGAGAACCCCCTCCCCCCTTGGCTGTTTATGTAAATTACGTACGGCCACTTGGACCGGAAATAGTTCATTAAATGAGGGTAATGGATATCGTTAGAACACGTGGATGCATACCTATATGAACATACAATCATGCTACGCAGTACTGGTGGTCGATTGACATTAAACTGGCATTAAAAATGCCAACTTAATTGAGCGTGACAACGCCTCTAGAGCATGCAGCTCAACGAATAGTTTTGGTAATATTGTAAGAATTATGCCAAATGACACACTGAAACAGCTTGATACGAACTTTACTCGAGGATTCAGTCAAAGTTACTGCCATGTTGCAATATAACACGTGTTATTGTCAAGGCAAATGCCTTAGGCCTAACGTGAGGCTAGTTAAAAGCTAGTATACAATTTAAAATTCAGAAACGAGATCAGAAACACGCAGATCATAACTAAATACTTACGGTCTTGGGTCGCTTTAAAAGCGCGTTTGCGTCGCAAAACTTGCACGAAACCGGCATCGCGATACACACGCCAACGAAACACAGATGTTATAATCACAACAAACAACAACTAGATCAGTGTGACCAGTTTGCGCGCGTTGTGACGTATGATAATAAGCGGCATTGAGTAAGCCTTCAGCCGTCGTGAACTAAGGGGCCATTCAAAAAGGATGTCCTCATGTAGAGGATAGGGTGGGATAGGTTGAGTCAGGACACAATGTTGACCAGGACTCTGAAAGAGGGGGGGTATAACCAACTCGGACGTCCACTCGATAAAAAATGCCAAATAAAATCAGCGCAATATCGTGTAGGTGAAGAGTTATTAATAGCAAATGTCAGTAAACGGAGTACGAAAGTTAATTTTTCCGACCACTAGCGGAAAACAATTGCTAATGCATTTAAATTACCAAATGTTACCCTATCTCCAGTCCTGGAAAAGTCAGAACTTATAAACTCAGGGTCCATTCGCAAACTTTAATTTTTCCCAGTACAAATTAAATTGCAAATTATAATCCATTATATTGCATTTTCCAACCGTTTTGCGTTTTTCTTTCTTCATGATTTTGCATTATTTTCCATTATATTGCATTTTCCAATCGTTTTTTCGGTTTTGTTTCATTATTTTGCATTTTCCAATCGTTTGTGGGTTTTTTTCTTCATTATTTTGCATTATTTTCCGTTATATTGCATTTTCCAATCGTTTGCGGGGTTTTTTTCTTCATTATTTTGCATTATTTTCCGTTATAAAATACATTTTCCAACAGTTTTGCAGTATTCGATGCAGTTTTTTTTCTTCATTAATTTGCATTATGACGCTACGGGGCTCCGTATGTTTTTGGTTTTCTTTGGCCGTTTGCTTCCGTGTACGAGCACGGTGAACTTGTTTCCAGTCGCTTGCAAGCCAGTGTCGCTTAGTGGCATACGTCTGCAATACCATAAGCACTGGAAACAAGTTCACCAAAAACATACGGATGATAACATATGCATGTTAAGATGACGAAATCGGCCATTCTGAGCTAGAGCTCAAATCAAATATTTTTGCCTGAAAAGAAATCCAAGCAGTCAACAATTACAAAGACAAAATGTTTTATTTTACAGGAGGCAGATTTTTGTACACCATTAACCGAGAAAAGACAACCTGCACCTCGTTTTGTGAGACTTATTTCAATTTGTGTTTTCTGTCAGAGAAAAAAAAAATAAGGCAAAAGGGTGTAAAAACGTATGACGACGAACACACATTTTCAATGAGTTATTACAATGAATATTCCTTTGGCCAGAAAAAACAATAAGAACGAAGGAAAACCAATGGCTTCAGTGATAGGAAACTGGAAGGGATGGCGAGGGGAAGAAGAGGAAAAGCACACAGACTCACGCACACCTAAGACAGACACCGGTAGTAGAGGGGCACACCAATGAGAGAAGAGACACTCACTCACTAAAATGATTGGATGATGAGGATGATTCAAGGTGATGATGGTGGTGATTATGAGTTGAAAGGGAAAACCTGGCATGCAGCAGCACACGCCACTAGAGGGAACTTGCGACAAGGCGTAAGTTTAAAGAACTCCAGATTTTTACAATTTCCTTTATGAACATATGTCTGATTAGTAAAACATTTGTTTTAATTTTTTTAAAAGCAAATTTCGTAAATACGGATATATCCTGTACGTGCCATTAGTATACCTGCTGTTTATTTCTGCCTAATTGAATTTGATTTAAAAATTGTATGAATCTTAATAACAGGAAAGTTTTGTATAACCATAAAAATTATAAAATCAAAAAATGAGAAATTCTACTTGTTGTGCAAAATAAAAGTTTGCAGATAGATTAATATTAATAAACAGACAAAATTTATGAGTAACTTTGAAGAATTCGCATTGTCTGATATTTCCGCAATATTTTAAGGCGGTTACACACGAGGAAAGTTAATCTGGAAACTATGCAGTTTTAGGCGTGTACGCAAAGAAAAACGCATATTTCTGAGGATTTTACTAACCATGGCTTTTAAAAAGGAAAATTTTAAACTGAAAGTAATTAGACTTCATTTATGTTTTTATAATTGACAAATTAAAACATTTTATTCTCGTAATTCACATTCTGAAAAACCTAACTTTTTGAACATGCCGTATTTCCAGATATAACTTTCCTCATGTATGGCCGGCTTTAGGAAGTCGGTCCAGTCGGAAAATTGTTCTGCCACAAGCCGGAACTCCACTAGCCTCTAGGCAGCGCTGCTGCTTCATAAGACAAGCAAGAAGTTTACAATGCAGAAAAGATTCCACCTTCAAAAAGCAAATCTAAAAGTTATCACTATAGTCTCCCGTACATGGGCCTGTGTCTATTTACACGCCATCAGTGGGTGCTGCTGCAACAAGACGTATGGAAATGAAACAAGTGATGGAGGTAACGAATAACTGTGAGAATGAAAGAACGAGGGGACGAGAGCAACATCTACCGAAGAAAAAGTGGACGAGTAAACGAGATCAGCACAGTCACAAGGCAATTTGTGCATGTCAAACACTAGGCGGAGCCGCTAAAAATAACTGTTTTGCCACCTGTTAAATCGATGGAAATAATTTTAAAATTCGGAAATTTCTTCAAAACTGGAAAATACCAACCATTTTAAGTCTTCACTGTTCCAAAATTTACTTATTTCACAAATTTTCAGTTTTAAAATGATCGCTTTTTGCCTATTTCGTGTAACTTTGACCAGATTTTGGAAACAAATGATAATTCTAACTAAATGGAAGCCATTTAAAACTAAGTCTGCTGTTAAAGCTAACATCAACAAACGAAGAATAAAAAGGAATTACAAATTGTAGTTTTTCAGGACAGGTTCCTTAAAGGGCTCCCCCTAGCATCACCTTGCCCCTAATACCCAGCGAGCAGCAGCCAATTCATTTCTCCACACTCCTTCTACAATTTTTCACTCGCATTTCCAGTTTACAAAAAAATAATAATAAAACGGACTAACAACGGCTCTATTTTTTACTGTATAAAATCACAGGTATTCAACTTTTTTAAACCTTCCGCGGTGCAAATTCACAATTTGCCTACCAAGTGGCGTACCAAATCAGCAGGGTTCAGTCATATTTTTGTATTTTTAAAAAAGTTTGCGTGTGAACCTTGATGCCCTTACTGCTGTTGCGGATTTGTTTCTAATAAAAAACCACGAGTTTATTTATACTTGTGTTGATGACGGCTGAATCCTTCCATTGAAAGAGTACGTCAGGTGCCGATTCAGTCGAGTTTTATGACTGTTCCTCATTGCATCGACTGCCAATCCAGAGGTAAAAAAACGACGGTGCCTTCAATATATATATATACATTATAATTTTTTTTACATTTCTACAAAATCCACGTATGAAACTCGATTCTCCTCTTGTGGGAAGCAGCATCAGACGTTTCAACACACGCACACAAAGGGGAAATTCGAGATCCCTTTAAACGAGTTGTGGCAAAGCACAGTCGTAAGCGCTGAAGAGAACAATTCCAGGTTATTATTTTAAGTTTTTTTTCTCATATTGTTACCAATTTTTACTTTAGGTTGAGCAATGTGGTCGATCGTCGCACGGCGGTATAGGGAATAGGGAAAGGAAGCAATGTTCGGATCGACTTCCGAAGTTACGTCGCACTTGGGTCTCCTTCCGCTTTTGTTGAGTTTCACATCTCCCCATCCACCATCTTGGCTCGAATTCACATTTTAGAATGCCCGCACTGGACTTTAAACAGTATTTTTTTTTCATCCTGGGGATGGTAGCTGGGCTTTATAGTTAGAGGATGAAGCCCCATTGCGGAATGATTGGTACAGGCATGAGAGCAGCAAGTGGCCATGTTGAGAGTGAAAGTCATATTAACAAGTACACTTTGTGAGAGGCAAATGACATCCACGAGTGTCAAGGCTATCCAAAAATGTTATATCCACGATCAAAGAAAAATTTAGAAGGTATTAAAATTTGTTTTTAACAACAATGGTAAAATTGAAAAACAAATTAAAAATAAGCAATTCTAGAATTTGAATTGCTTCCTTTTTTATGTAACCATTTTAAACAAATTTATTTTTAACGCCGATATTCAGTTAATAAATTTTGATCGGCAGAAATTTCTTTCCATATATAAGCAAACTTTATTCTTCAATAATAAAAATAACCTAACAAAAGGAAATTGTCACTACAATATAAATTTCTTTTATAAATCTGCATCACTTCAGCTAAAAAATTAAACTCTCGTAATGTTTAATTTGACACTTCAACACCCAAGACCGTGACCAACTGCTGTCTCGGTATCTGCTTTCGAAATACGAGATTGGATGGAGTCTTCCACAAGCGTACGCACATAAAACTAGCACCGACTCGATGCCAGGCATCCAGCGTTAGCCGTCCTTCCTCGAGATGCATCAAGGCTCTGTTCGAGCCGCCTTCCAGCCGGCCTTGGCGATTTATCGCCGTGAGATGATTTCCCCCGCAAAAAGAGGGGAAAACGAGAATTGAACTTCAGATTAAACTTTTGACATTGCCATTCAATCTTCATCAGATAGTGGTTCGTACTGTGATGACATGAGTGGTGCCGGCTCACCTCTGGAAGCGGACACGGGAGAGTTGCTCCTGCTAGAGCCAGATAGAGACTGTGACTGTGGCTGAGTGGAGGACGGAGCATTGGCAATGGCGGAGGGCGACGCCGGCCCAGCTGAGGCCAGGGAGCGAACAGAGAGCGCAGAGAATGGGTACGTGTAGGTCGTGCTCACGCCGCCCATGCTGCTCACCATGCTCGTATTGGGGAAGGCGGCAGGCGTGCTCACTGTGCTCGAGATGCTGGAGTTAGGGTATGACGAAGAGGTTGTAGAAGCGCCGCCACCACCACCGTGTGACGAGCTCACAGATTGTCCAGCGTCAGCACCATTGGAAGAGGACGTGGCTGATGCATACGGTTCATCGCTACGCTCAGAAGTGGAAACACCCTCCTGTGGCGGTGGTGAAATGGGTTCCAGCTTGGAGGAGGTTGCACTGTCAATAGCCGCCGACTCGTCGATAACCATCTCGCCAGATTGCGGGCTATCCACCATGTGCGACATCTCTGCAGTGCCACTCTTGTCATCCTTCCCAGAGGAAACTTCGTCGTCCCAGGGTATTTTACCACCACTGCTGCGGATTCCCCTACTGCCTGAGCTCTGGGCCTCGGCCACGCTGTTGCCACCTTCTTTCCTAGTCGACTGTGGGTAATCAGGAGACGATGACGAGGTCTGGATGCCGCTAGCAGATACACCAAAAGATGACGACGAGGACGAGGAAAGACCCTCAGTGACGCGATTGTTACCACCGCCACTCTCCACCTGATCACTCGAGCTGCTCAGTTGCTGATTGCCACGGACAGCACCTTCCGAGCTCTCCGGCATAAGCTGCAGGGACCTTTCTGTGGAGCTCTCAGGCGCTGCGTGGCTATCACCACCCATCCGCAACCGCTTCCTCTTGACTTCCTCAGCATCATGCGCAGCATCTGAGCTGCTGGGCGAGATAGAGCGGCTCCGGCAGGCAGATGATGACCCAGGGCGACCAACATCTCTACGCTCTGAGCTGCCAGACGCCTCCATCACTTCGAAGCTTCGCTTGTAGGGGGGCCTTGGCACCCCTTCACCGTGTCTGGTTGACGATGACGACGCAGGTCCCCCGAGGGGTTCCATCTGATGAAGCAATGCATTGGGGTGGGAATGGTAAATTGCACCAGGTACATACTGTGATGCTGGCCCTGGAAACGGTACAGCAGACATGGGGTCAGACGGGTCTATGCCCCTGCCATACTTAGATGTCGTTGGTCCACTGCCAAAAGGCGTTCTCTCGTCACTGGTGCTCCCACGCTGCGGCGATTCGGCAGGCTGAGGTGGAGCACAATCACCGCCAACCCCAGTCGCCTGCTCCTGTCCTTCCTCTGAGCTCTTTCTCATCTCCTCCACAATTTTGTGCTTGACGTAGCTCTCAAAAGGAGACAGTCCAATGGGCTGTGAACGTTGCATGCCCGCCTGAGCCGTTGGAGTGTCTGAGCTGTCTGGTGGCTGGTGCATGCGGCGGGCAGTCAACAGGCTCGTGATGTTGGGACTGGTGAGCCATGGCGACGATGACGACTGCTGCGTGGTGCTGGAGGGCTCGCCAAGGTTGCTATCTGGTGCGAGGCTGGATGGTGGAGAAATGGGTTCCACCTGGTAACCAGGTGAACTTCGCCTTTCAGATGGCAGTGGAAGGTGACCCCCACCAGAAGCTTTCAGGGAATCGGACGGCCGTGGCGAAGCCGACTGGGCAATGCGAATGATCAGGCGCTCGTCAGCTGCCAGATGGCTCTGTGGTGTGCTCCTGTGTGGCAGGGGCGAAATTGACCCTGGAACCCGGGACCTTGGAGTGACCATAGGCGGACTACGGCGCTGGTGCTGTTCCTTCTGCATTTCTTTGTCCTGCTGCAACGCTCGTCGCAACTTCCAGCTGTACGTGTGCTGTGCTGCACTTTCTTCATCTGGCGATTTGCCTCTCTGAGGGGGGTGCATTTGAACACCCATGGGGGAGGGAAGGCGATTGTCCATATGCTCCGGAGGACCACCATGGGGGGAATATAGTCTGGTGCCATGACTGGCACTTCCGCCTCCCCTGCCATACTGCATGGCCGCCATATGTGGGTCAAGGTTCATTCCTTGATAGTCCTCTGTGATGATGGCATCTATATGCTCCTTTAACGTGAACTTTTGATTCAGCTGCTGCTGTGCGGAAGAAGGTGATGGGCCGCCAACAGAAGGATTTCCACCACTTCCCTGGGAGGGTTGAGGTGTGCGACCGCGGCTCTTAGGTCTGTCAGAATAGCTAGTTGAGGGATTGCCACTAGAAGGCCCGTCGTCAATAGTCACTACAATTTCTTCCTTCATGGCCTTGTTAACTCTAGACGCTGTCAACTTGTATGGCGACAACTGATCCTCTGGCCCCATGGCTTCTGGACTTTGCTGGGGGTAAGTTGTTTTTTCCGCCGCCTGCAAGCGCCGTGTAGGAGACGTGGTTGTGGTTGGAGTCTTGGTGTCTTTATCAATGTGGTGTGAAATAATAGCTTCAATGAGGTTGGCTGCTGTCAGGGGGGTCTGTGTCTTCTCTCCACCAGCAGGCATCTCCTTGGGCTCGTCTTTCTCCAACGAGTCAAATAGTAACTTGGAGGGATCCCTGCCCATTTGCCGGAAAGGTGTGGCACCTCTGGCTGCATATGCGGAGTATGCCTCCAAGGAGGAGGAGGCACGACGGCTGTTGTGGAGATCCTGGGGTGGGGATGACCGCCTTTGGTCATGGTAGCTACTATTACCGTTACCTCCTCCACCTCGTGGAAACATGGGATTATGATCACCAACACTGTCTGCATCAGGTGCTCCCTCTCTGGGTGATGGCTGACCTCCAGTCATCTTATATCGCATCATTCTCTCAGCCTCCATGCGGGCATAGTCTGGCCTAACATAGTGCTGCTGTTGTTGTTGTTGTTGTTGTTGTTGCTGCTCGTGCTCCATCTGATACATTGCTCTTATCTTCCGCTCTCTGGCCTCCTCCATCATGGAGTTGTCAACACTGCTCCTACCCCCCATCTCGTACTTGTGTCGATCCTGAGGTGATGCCATTGCGCCATGGCGTCCTGAATCCATCTGATGGGCATCTGGAAAGTTACTGCTCTTGTGCATTTGCTGCTGTTGTACGTGCTCCGCCATCTTGTCGTCTCTGGCCACCATGGGTTGCTGTTGCTGACCCCTTTGGTCGTGGGAGATCATCGCAATGTGGTGCGATGTGGAATGATGCTTTGACAAGTCCTTGCCAGAGACTAGGGGCATACTTGGTGTTTGTGCGTAGGCTACATCAACAAGTGCACTAAAGGCATCATGTCCATGGGCATGAATGTGCCTGGGCGAGGGTGCGCCTTTTGACGATGATGAGGAGATGGCACCACCATACACTGCCTCCATTTCGGAGCGAGGCGAAGAAGGCTTCGGTGACTGGATGACTCCCGCCATCTTCCCCTTGGTCGCCATGCCAGATGGCGTAGAAGAGGCTGTCCTAATAACACTACGAGACTGGTTTGGTGGAGGTGTTGAATGAGGAGGTATGCCTGAGGGACTGCTTCTAGGTCCACGAGACCAGGGTGGGGGTGGTGCCTGCCCTCCACTGCTGCAACCAGGCGACGAATTGTTCACCGACTGTGGTGGTGGATCCATGACGTCAATGGGAGAAGAAGGATGTCGCACCATGCGTGGATCAGCATGGAGGTATGCGCTTGGTGGCAGGCCAGGTTGTGATGGATAGGGGTACATAGGGTGCAACCGATGGTCCATAACCACAGCCTGTGGGCTCGAGTCACGTGCACGAGGCGACAGACGAGAATCTTTGTCACCTGAGGGTCTCCTCACTTGCATCTGCTGCGAGATGTAATAATCCGTCATAATCGTCTGCCGAGAACTAATCTGCGACTCAGTTGCGAAGGGTGGCCTTGCATATGCGAAGTTTGTATAAGGGTAGCCGGCCGGTGGTGGTGACATGCGGCGATAGTACTGGTCCACAGGGGCGCCACCAGTACCTCGCTCATAGATAATTGGTCGTGGTGGCATGCCCCCTTCCGACATAATTATCATACCCCTGGGACCAGATTCACATGGTGGACCAACTGGTGAGGGTCCACCTCCTCCTCCGGCCATCTGTTGGGCCGGCAAGGGCACGTCTGGGCGACGCTTCTGAGCACTGGTCGATTCATGCAGCACAGGTGTGCCCAGTGTAATGGATCCTCCTTCTTTGGCGTGGTGCGGTGGCGTGAGTTGACGCAAAAAGTCGTCATAACGGGTGTTGGTGTGTGAGAGTGGCACCACTCCATGCTGTGTCACCATACCAGGTTGATTTACAGGTGTGCCATGAGTGATGGATCCAGGAAGGCTGGATGGTACCATGCCCATATGAGTAAGTGGTGGCTTGTCTTGTTTGGGTGAGAGCTTGGGTGAAAGCGATGGATGGTGGTGCTGCTTGCTGGTATTTACCAATGGGGGTGGCTGCCCACCACCGCCCTTCATACCGCTGCCCACCTTGCACATTGCTGATGATGAAGATGGAGGCGACCTGCCTTGCGACATGTAGTGGAGGTGTGGCGGTGAAGAGGCCCTTTGTCCACTACTGGGGTGACCAGGGGGAAGGTGCACGTGAGGAGACGGTGGTACATGAGGTGGAGGCACCCGTTCGGGGACAAAGGCAGAGGGTGACTTGGTGCGTGGTTCAGACTGGCGCATCAAGTAGTATGCATCGCCACGGTGCGGTTCTGGTAGGTGTGCAGCAGGGGCCTCACCATGCCTATTGTACTGGTTAGAATGGGCTGGTGGTGGTGCACCTAACGTTCGTTCACCTGCATGATGGTGGCCGTGGTGAGGCAGATGGCGCATTGTAGCATCTGGCACTGGCTTCTGCTGCACGGATGGCGACATCCTAAATCCGGAAGAAGAAGACCCCGTAGCCTTACCATAGTCATGGCTAGCGCTAGGCCGTTCTCGTTTCATAGACAGGTCCTCAGCCTTGTACTGCTCGGCATTGTTGTCGGGAATGTAAAGATTGACGGTAGGCAGCGAGTCGCGGTGCAGGGTCGTGGTAGCCGGCTGACCGGGATAGCAACCCTGAGGAGGCCGAGGTGGTGTGGGGGCGCCCCCAAGGTGTTGTTGTGGCTGTTGTTGAGGTTGGTGCTGGTGTTGCTGCTGAGAATGATGGTGAAATGATGAAGCGTACATCAACGAGGGTTGAACCGGTTGCAGTTGATGCTGCTGAGCTGGCGGCAAGTGAGCATTGGAGCCATGCGTAGTCGGCACTTGGGATGATGAGGAAATGTACTGCGGCAATGGTGGCACTTCAGCTTGTGATGGCAGTTGGTGCTGCTCCCTGGGCCGGCTGGCCTTCATGGCAGTGGGTTTTGCTGACCGCTTCAAGATATCCTGAATATTGGGAATAGCCGATGAGTGAGGGTGAATGCCAACGGCACCAGCCATCCCACCACCACCCCCACTGCCACCCATACGTCCAGGGGCACCATTTGGGAAGGATGTATCGATAGCCTGATCGATTAAGTCACGTACAGTTTTGGTTATTATGTGCTCTCCAGGTTCTAGTTCTGAACGCTCTGGTGGCCTGTGACTGCCATGTATTGACTGCTGCTGCTGCTCACGAGGTCCAAATAGGTGAGGAGCACCAGTTCTAGAGGGATCAGAGTGGGGCATATTGGCCTGGCTGAGCATCACCTTAACTCGAGACTCATCCAGCAAGGAGGAAGTCATCACTTGACCGCCACTGTTCGAGTTAAAGCGGGTAGCAGAACCAGTTTGTTTCGACTTGTCCATCTTGATCATAGCAGAGTTGACTGCTGGAACCTCGCCATCCAGCGGGCTGGCACCTTCGTCGGCACTCACAGTGGCACTGCTATCATAGTCTGTGTTGCTCTTCAGACTAGTTTGGGAAGTGCTCAGACCCATGGTCTGCTGTAAAAGTACACGATCATCACCAAAGGCGTTTCTAAGATCCCGTTCTTCGAGTTTTTCTTTGTCCATGGTCGATCGGTCCTTGAAGTCTTTTTCGGTTCCTCCACTTAGAACTACCAAAGAAAAAAAACCCCAATGATTAATTTGTTCAATACATACAAAATCCATGCCCCTTTCATTTATAAATTCAAATGTAAAATATAAGATATCACCAGCGTCAGATTTCCGTTCATATTATTGGTGAAAAACAAGTTTTGGGATGATTTTCACACTCAAACGCATTTTTGAATTATCAGGTTGCATTCACAACCCTAGCACTTTTTAAAACATTTATTTCAAGCTTAAATTTTACATGCAATATTAATTTGAATCACTTCTGCACTAATATTTTACTTGTAAAAAGAATGTACATGATACTGAAAAGCAAGTCATCAATCTAACAATTCCTTCCCTTAATCAACACTTTGAAAATGAAATTGTGGCTACATCGTGCATATCTGCACACAAAGTTTCAAAATACAGTATTGAATTATGCAGATATTAATTATTTAATAAGTTTTGATAATTTTATGATTTTAATACAGTGATAATTTATTCAGAGAAGAAAAAACGCAGTAAAGATTATTAATTGCAGGTTTCTTTGAACAATATAATACCACGATCTAATGCGATCGAAAACAACTGCACTCATACCTTCATCCAAATTTTTGTTCGCTGGGCTAGTAGCGCTTCTTGTATCACTAGAATCCCGATCTTGCTCAATGCCCTCCTCGCAACTGGACGTCGTTTCCCCGTCCCCGTCCCCGTCCCCGTCCCCTTCCCCGTCCCCGTCCCCGCTTTCTTCCTCATCTGTGACGGTTGGTGGTGCTTTGCCATCTTTGACCAGCTTATCAGAACTGCCCTTTGCCTGCAAAACATGGGATGAGGAGACATGAGTTAAAAAAGAGCCACAGGATATTACATCAGACATCCCGCCATCTTTTCAAATAATTATTTCTTAGATTAGTTAATTGTTGAGAATGTATAAGCTTATTATTCATGAGCTGATTTACATAAACAATTTGCAAAACATTACCTGCAGATAAAATGTTAAATATTTTATTGTAAATGCAGAAAAAAAACCTCAAATTTCTTTTACTGGTTATCCAGAGACTTACCATTTTCTTTTCTTGTAGCAGTGAGTCGAGTCCGAGTTTCCTGCGGTAATTAATGTAGAAGTTCTTGCACTGGGTCTCTGTCTTGGTAGCAACTGCAGTAGCAATCTTGCTCCAGTTTGAGCCATGCTCTTGTAGCGCTCTCTTGGCCAATTCCATCTCTTCCTCAGTCCATCGAGTCGTGTCAGCACTTGCAGCATCTTCATCACCATCATTTGACCAAGTCGAACTGGCAAACAAAGTATCGGAAGCAGTTCGGAACTCATTGTCTGGTGTTGGAGTCAGTAACGGCTCACTGGTAGTACCTGTGATGCTCGTCAGGCGTCTAGTGATGCGGTTGAAGCAAGCGGAACAGCATTTGGTAACTTCGGGAGGAATTTCTTCACAAAAAAATAAAAAAAATTTATACATTTTTCGCTAATTCAAAATGACTGAAATCAGCTTTTTGAAAAACTTACGTAGTTCTTTGACCATAACTTCCTTGACCTCTGGAGGGAGCTCGGGCCATTTACCAGGAAGAGGTCTGAGACGCTTGACTCTTCGTTTTGGGGTCCGGCAAGACAGAATCGGGCAGCTAAGAGATCAGAAAATTGAGAAGAAAGGAAAGGTACCAAAATTAAACACCATTTCACCACTTATGTTCATAAAACAGATTTAGGATTCAGGGAGAAGGAAAAATAGGGATGGGAAATGCAAAATTTATACCATTTTTATCCTCAGTCACCTTTTTTGGTCAAAAATGAGAATATTAAATTTATATTTAACTAAGGAAAATTGTGTTGATGTATCAGCAAATCTCATGATGGTATTTTTAAGCATGCACTTGAAGTAAAATAGGAAATTGATGCATGTATAATATACAGGATGTTTTTTATGCCCAATGTACAAATACTTGTGATTTAAAACTGGAAGGAAACTGTTCATGACAATTTTCTGCTTACCAATACAAGTTTACCAACATTTTTGGCAAGAAAAAACACTGTTCCCTGGCATCCAGTCCTGTTTGCCATAATGCACAGCATTTCTCACTGGAGCACGGCATCGTTAAAACACAACAAAATAATATCTAAATCGCCAAAATACCTAAATTTTCTCTACTATCTATACCTAAATAATGTGGGAATTATTCTTCCGCTATCAATCGGCCATTATCCCATCCTGCGCGTTCTATGAACACACTGCAGAGAGAGCCTCTGTTATAAAACCACCAACTCCGATCTGTTTACAAACGAAGATCGGCATACAGATCAACCACTTGCTATCCATTTCTGACCAAAGGTAGCAATGGTTATCTCAATGCATGACGCTAACACCAGAAAAAAGATATGCTTAACAATGAGAGATAACGGGTGACTTCACCTCCGTTGCAATCGGATATAACCTTGTTTGTTTGAGAGGAAAATGTGTTCCGTTTATTTATTTTTGTTTCAGGCTAGGCGCCAAAGTCATCCCTCGCAATCGCAAACAAAACCGATTTGCCAACAGCTGAGCTTGGCAGTTATCTTAAATTGCGATACTTTTGGTGTAGTGCAATGATAACGATGAATGACAGTAAATTAAAGGGCATTAACCTCGTTAATGACACCGACTTTCATTCCACCTTCAAATTGCAACAATTTAATGGAATGTAAGCCAATTTTGGAATATATTTTTAGTTGGGAGGGTGAAAACAAAGGAAAGAGGTTACAGATACCAAGGTTTCAAAACTATGAAACTTCAATTATGTTATTTGTAGTAAGCAAAAGAAAACAATTTATGACCGTTCAAAAAATATCAGAATTCCGTTGTATACATGCAATTCGGATCATTTTTAGTGCTCCGGATGTCAGATCTGTTTACATGTACACGTGTAAGATGCATTCGATTGTAAGACACCTTAATTTTAGCACCTCAAACCGAAAATAGTTTGATACCAAGCGTGGACCAATCGCCTCGATTCTAAAATTCACCTCGTTTTTAGAGACATTTATTTTGGGTCAAAATGTATAACATCAAAATGTGGTCGCCAATTATTAAATCATTTTGTTCAGAAATACTTAAGAAATTCAGTTTGTGGACTTTTCACGATATTCATAGACTAAAAGCTTGGATGTGACCAAATCACAATCTCGAGTCTTCAAAGCAACTTCCTCACTGGAATATTTACAATTTGGAAAACCAACCATTGTTGGAATTTACAAAAATGATACACTTTTCTGAATTCTACCGAAGTTCTTCATTTTTCAGAGACATTGCTGGCAAAGGTGCCAACCAGAATTGAATAAAAAGGAGTGGTAAGGTTGGGAAAAGGAAGAATCCTAAGCAGACAGAGAGAACTGTAGCGTGGTACATACTGGGTGTACCTGCTCCGTACAGACCTGCAGCGGCAAGTGCTACAAACGCGGGTGTCAGGGGTCACCTCTTCCTCCTTCAGGCTGTACAAGTGGCAGCTGCTCTTGCTCACCGCCCGGCTTTGACCATAGTGTTCCAGCTGAACCTTGCATACAGCACATTGATGAGGACCGCCGTGTTTGCCTGAAATCAAAGAAGGGATAAAATGGTAAGAAATGCGAAGGAATATCATATTCATCTCTTCTGTTTTCAGTCGTTCCTACAATAAATATTTACTCATTTAAGAAAAATACGAAAATACTGATTCATTCTATTGTTATTTACTGAATTTATGCGCTCATCTCTTACAGTGTAGCGGGCACTGTAATGCATCTTAAAAAATTGTCTTCAAAATAAATTTGACATACAGTGTACATGTATCTACAAACACCGTTTAATTATGAAAAACTGCAAAATTGTTCAGCAATAATGTAAATGGGAATAATGTGAATAACTAAGCACTTCAATTTGTGCGCGAATCTTGTGAGCCTTTAGCAAGCCAATAAAAAAAAGAAGTGCGCAAAAAAGGTTCTGCTTTTTTATTTCCGAAGTTGTAGGCAATCGAAAATAGAGAATACACAATATGTCAACGATATATTTTTTAATTAATCTTTCGTCGAAAAAATTGTTAATTTTCCTTTGTACTTCTCCTTAAAAATGTTCTTGCAGAGAAAACCAGGACAAAAAAGAATCTGAATAAATTTCAACTTCAACGTTCACAAATCCCACCTTCCCCGCAGTAAATACGGGGGAAAACTAGGTAGATGAGATGAGGGCTTCCATTTAATTTATTAAGAAACCCCATCCCTGGCGGCAATATTGAGGACATTTAGTTACCATGAACCTGGATTGAGACGATACGATTCATTTCTGCATAGTTTCATGAAATTCTACTGCTTATTTCAACACATGGGAGATTGCGAAGTTCGTTCGTTATCAGTTTTCTGGTGAATTTCAAGGGAGAATTCATGCGAAATTTTTCAGAAAACCAAATGACTATTCGGCAAAAACGTGGTTTTATCAGAAATATTGTTCGAAAATCATACAAAATGAATGAATTTTAAATTACCAATGGCATGCGGCATGCAGCATGCCACTCAATCTACAAGTCCTCGGCCTTGTCTTTCAACTCGAGAACTCAAGACAAGATTGAACAACCTACTGCCATTTTACGAAAAGGACATATACCAAAAACTTCAGTAAACAGTTCATAAAGAAAGTTACGCGATTCACTCAGTAGCCTACCTTGGAAGGAAATAGGTGTTATAATTAAAATGCTCTTGAAACTGAAGTTTTTAAAAAATCTCTTCAATTAGCTTAACTATTTGGCCCAATTCAATGGCTTTCCACGGCCAGATTGCCAGCCATTTCCCTCCCTATCCCAATAGCAGATTGTGCGCGGTGCAATGATCGATGTCAGATATGAAAAAAGCGCAATAGCGACATCCAGCAACGACAAATCCGCTGGGGGCAACGTTGGGTGGGGGAGGAGCATGCTTTTATCGAAATTACCTGCTCGCAGTGTAAATAGTGCGACAGATCACTCCCTTCAATTACAATTTATATTTAATTAAATACATTTGCCCAAATTGCTCGACGTTCAAACAAAACGCGATCCCCCGTTCTGGGGCCTGAGGGAGAGGGGGGCTAGTTGAATGAGGGAGGCCGTCCCCCTTGCTTTCTGATCCAAATCAGCGTTGACAACACCGATGAAATCATGGCGACATTCTTGTCGTGTCCGAGTATTTTACATCGAAATTCCATAGGCCTTTCCTATTTTTTTTTACCTACTAGCACATAGCATTGACAATTTTTAAAGGGCAATAACGAAAATTATAACTGAGTAAAATAGCACACATGGAGTTTAATATCAAAGGATGGTTTGTTCATTTTTCAAAGCGAAGATTTTTTTGGAATCTGAATATTCCGAACGTAGTTCCAGCAAAACAACGCGCTGAAGAGTTCGTGATAAATTCACTTTATGCATGGAAAAATCTTATAAGTAAAAAAAAAATTGATTGCAAATTTGACTATTTTGTAATCGAAAAATGTGGAAAGTTTTGCAAATTTGTACTCGGAAACCGTGGAAAACTGCAAATTTGAGCTCGAAAAACGGGGAAAATTTTCCAAATTTGACCTCGGAAAACGTGGGAAATTTTGCAATCTTGTCCTCGGAAAACGTTGGAAATTACGAAATTGCGTCCTCCGAATAAAGTAGAAAATTTAGCAACATGACTACATTGAATTTCCCTAACTTTTTTAAAATAAGCAATTCTTTCCTGACTTTTCCAGACATTATCAAGTTCCCTGACTATCCCAAGTTTTCCAGTCTCCAGGTAAGGTGGTACCCAAGCTTATTGTTGTAAGGAATGTTTTCGAATTTTTAACCATTGCAGCACAGTGATTGCAGATATGGTCTCGTGGTCCTCTTCTAAAGCTGAATTTGCAATCACTGCTGGTGCTGTTACACTCTCATTGAAAGCGCGTATTTTCAATCCAAAATTAGGAAAGGGGGGGGAGGAGAACGCAGTAATAAAAACGAGGGCTCTCCACGCAATCACCTGAAAGGGGAGGTGGGATAACGAGCCTCTAATTAGGGTGTCGTGATGCCAAAACAAACAAAAGCGAAATGGACGTTCAGTGTTAGCGCTTAAAAGTGCGGTGAAGCACGCCACCATCAAATATAGGGGAAAACAGATTTAATTGAGAGATAAATCCGATTGAAATGATGGCAGTCGACAGCGAGGCGAGTGAACAGACACCCGCGTGCGACTGCAGCGCATTTTTTTGTTTTAGTTTCATAAGGTCCTGCATTGCAAGGAAAATGGTCGCCGCCTATAGTGTAAACTAAAAGTAAGAACAGTGTTTAAAGCCAGAAACTCCAACGCTGTCACTGGCCGGACAGGGACACTTGTCACGTAGAGTCATTTAGTATAAATTCAGATAAATTTCGATAGCAGTGCCTGGAGGTTCTTCATGGCGCAAGCAATACCGAACTTGGGGCTTTTCATTTAAAATCAAACAACAATTTAGCACATCCCAAATGTGCAAATGCACCATGTATGGACCGCCATCTTCATTCAGCAGTCCGTGACTTATTTTCGACAATATATTCCAGGCATGTGCAATCGTAGACAGCCACAGGCAATCTTGACTGACCATTTATACGCCCAATCAAGCGCAAAGAAACTAACCCCGTATTTTCATTTCTGCACAAATCAACCACATTATATCATTAAGTTAATTCATGCAGAATCTGGTTATATTTCTGGTACATACTCCACTGAACAATCCTTCCACGACTAACATCAATGAAATGAACTTATGATCAACCCTTCTCGTTTACATTTTTTCCAAGACTTGTAAATTCATTACTTTCCATAGGAAGGCGTGGTTTGACAGCGGACAGAAGACATTCTAATGATAAGCTAATAGTTACCAAGAAAGTCTGTAATGAGTCTTGCAGTGCCACAATACTGGAGGTCGGATTCTATAAACTAATTTCGATATGAGGGACTGCGTCAAAATCTCCTCCATTCTTATGTCAACAGAAATCAGTGGAATGGAACAATTTCCCCCCTCCGAAAATAACTGTTTGCTTGTGGGGAGTAGCTGAACACAGAAAAAGCGTATTCTGCAGGTAGAACGTTGCAAACAGAACCAGGAGGCGCCACGAGCGCTAGGCGCCGCAGAGATAAAACAGAATCTCCGAGTCGCTCTGACAGAAACGTTCTTCACGCAGCGTCCTTCGGTGTCGCTGCGTGGCCAATGGTCCTGATGCTCAACTGCAGCAGTTTGGCGATTTCTGGAATAATTCAACATATTGTGGAAATGGTGATGAAAGCTAGGAGAGGTGATCACGAAAGAGCAGCCAGAGAAAAACACCTTTCCAGAGTTGCAGTTCATGCTTAAGTGGTTGAGTAGGACACACTGAAAGATTGCCTGTGGCCAACGAGTTTGTGACACGATTCTCGTGAAGTTATAATCTCATCTGCGAAGTAAGTAGACAAATTACCAAAAACTAAAAAAATTATTTCCCTAGGTTGTCTTGTACTGCGCCAAAAAAAAAAATAGAAAACGATATTAGTGAGATTATACACATTTGTATCTATCCAAAAACATCATCCTTTCATTTTTACGTAAATTTTCAATAGTTTATTTTTAAAAATGAAAAGCCAATTTTGTACAATTGGGATGCCAAAGTTGTTATTTTCAAACAGTAGAACTGGCATGACAAAAGTTTCTATTGAATTGGTTTTAAAAATATTTTAAATCTTATCATTTCTCATCGTGTGTTTCTTGTTATTGTATGGAATTAATGTGAAATCGATGAAAATAAGACAAAATCCAACATCACATTTTTACGAAAGTAACAAAAACCAGACAGTTCGCCAGTAGATGTCATCCTACCAAGTCAAACCTGAACCAACAATTTAAATCGAAATTCAGTTGGTAACCGAGTCGATGATGAAGAGCGGTAGTAAACATTGTCACAGGGTTCTTTAGATTTACCATACCAGAATTTGCCTGTAATGTTTCCGGTATTGGTTAGGAATGCTTTTATCCTGCATGTCTACTTTGTTGGCAATTATTGGATGAGATTTGAGTGATGATCTTCCACATTTAAAAACCTCACCCTGAAACTACTTTTCGCCTTGCAGAACTTCGTGGTCCAGGTATCTCCAGCTGAAGATGCTGGGACATGGGAACTCCTCTCTCTCACCAGCACCGTGCACTTCTCCGGCGCTCTTCATCCCTCATTGGTCACAGCAAGTGGCGCCATACGACAGCCGGGTGTCGCCATACAACCTTTCGGAACCTGCCGACATCGTAGTCCAAGTGACAGGCCATCACTTCTACGCCCACCGCTCGGTGCTGTCAGCACACAGTGGTTACTTTAAATGCATCCTGGCAGACTACTCGGCTGCAGCGTCACTGCCCCCTTCACCGTCTCCTTCCTCTCAGAAGCGTCCGGAGCTGCTCGTCCTTACGCTGTCGATACCGTCCGTTTCGTCCAAGCTCTTCGCCGTGCTGCTCGACTACATGTACTCATCCCGCCTACGCCTAGACACGCACAGTGTCACTGATGTGCTCTTCGGCGCCCAGCTGTTGCGCATGCAGCATGCCATCGATGCATGTCATAGCCACCTGTTGCAGCTGCAGCAGCGGCTGTTTAGTTACCAGTCTCTTGGAGTGTACCCCGCACCGCTACTCCAATCCATGTCCCCGGACCGCTTGCTGCCATCTGTGGGACATCACCATCCTATCCATGCTGGAATCGTGCGTCCCATTCCCACCACTGGGACACCAGCATACTTCTCTACATACTCGCCGCACCAAAGGCACTCCTTTGGTGCAAGGTTTCCACCATGGTCCTCCATGGCAGAGGCACTGCGGTCAGCTCCCTGTCATAGTACAGGCTGCAATCCTGCAGTGGCGGCGCCGACATTTCCACTGCTTGCGGAGTCCACATCGGAACGCGACCCTTTTATCACTGTGAGAGCAATTCGCTGCCATTCGAGCGAAATGCCATTAAACACAACCGCCAACCAGTCAAACAGCCAAGGAGAAAGGGAGTCGCCAGCACCATCCTCCAGCACTTTGTGCTCGTCCAGCTCAGTTCATGGACAGTCTTCAACAGCGTCGACGCCATGCCCACAGTTCAACCAAAGTGATGCTGATGATGGAAATGAGGAAGCCAGTGGCGTCGATAAGGGTACCGACAATCGACAACAAAAGACAGTGACCACCTCTGTAAAGGCAGTCATCGACATAGCCTGTTGTGATGGACCGGTAAAGTTTCAGCGAGTTCTCAATGAGAACTGCAGCTTGGTCATCATGATGACTGCTACCGCACAGGAGCCCGTGCCACGTTCCCGGTCAGGTGACACAGCCCAATGGAGCAAGGAGCGTGATCAGACCTCAGATGGCTATGTATCTGGCAAGTCTTTTGAAGCAAGGGCGACGTCCACTCTTGGTTCAAGTTCAGTTTCTTGCTGCCAGACCAAGTCTGAAGAATCAGAAAACCCATCTTTGCCTTCCAGGTCTGCCCCTACTAGTCCTACAGCAAGCTACCAAGAGAAGAAATCTGGTAGCTCAGGGTTCCTCTACCACTGTGTCCACTGCAAGCACTCCTTCAAGAGTCGTTGCTGTTATATGAAACATCGATGGCGTCACCTGAATCCTCTTACATTGGACAGTCAGTTCAGACGGCGCAGGCGAGTGCCACACCGCGAAGCACAGACTGAAACAAGCAATCAGGCTGACCGAATAAGCAGCACTGACAGCGGAGACAGTCGGAAACCTCTGGAAATCAACGTGCCCTTCTATCCTTGTAAGGTGTGCGGATGTAAGTTTCCATCTTATTACTTCGTGCACAAACACAGGAGAATGTGTCATCAGAAACGGCGAGCAGGACATGAGGAAGATCAAAAAGGAGTGGATGATGGTGATGGCGAGGACAGCAGCAGTGTGACCATCAGCGATGGAGATGATGGCAATGCCAACATCACAGACAACTGCGCCGATGACAGAGAAAACTTGCATGGGGTGGAATAAAATTCAATGCAGAGAAGTGAAAATACAAATAAAATGCCAAAATAATATGCCGTCAGAACTGATTACGTTTCCCATTCAGCATTATATTATAGCATTATCCAAATACGTGCGAGTAAAACAAAAATCACACATCTAATATTAAAAGTTCTAAAGCAGGTAGTTTTGAAGATATTGGTGGAGAATTAACCATGCTCAAAACTAGTCTGTTAATGATCAGCACTTGCTTTGATAATATACGTATTTATTTCTTTTATTTAATTAGCTGGTGCATCAAACCTTGAATTGTGTAAGTTGTTCAAATAATTGCAATTGTTAGGCGATTAAAATCGAATTTATCGGTCTAATATGCTAAGATATTTTTGGTGAACCTTACATGACCCATGTAACTACATGTATGAATATAAGCATGCCATCTATATCCTTGCTAAATAAAACCTCTACTAACTCGATTACAAGACTTTAATTTCGCAATATGGACACCACAGAGATGTACATTTCATAACGAAGCATTGGCTTACATATATGAGATTTTCATTTTACGATACCAAAGCTTGTTGGAATGGAGAGAAGAACCTAGCTTCATCTTTTTAGAATGTCTTGAGGCGTCAAAGGCAAGATAAGGCCATGCACAGAGTAAAATAGATTCAACATTTAAGAAAGGGATGGAGGGAGGTTTTAAAAAAATGAGTTTGTTCTAAATAGCCATTAACCCAGATAGCAGTATTCCTCCAGGAGAATTGAGGAGGGCCATTGGACCACTGCTGAAATTTATGCAGTAAATTCAAATATGCAAGTTATATAAATTAATAAATATAAGGAGTCATGTGCAATGGAAAATGTTCTAAAACTGCAATCAGTGGGTATGATTTTAGAAAGCAAGTAAATATACTGCACACATCCACATCCTATAATGAAATTATCATAGATTTAGCAGGTCAACAGGACTCAGACCTGCAGACTTGGGCCATGTCAAGCTCGCAAATACCATTTAAAAAGTATCACAAAAAAGCGGCTGTTAACCGCTCTTTGCTTACCTTGACTGTCCGTTGTAGCTTCATTATCATCAGACTGCTCATCACTCGACTCATCATCTTTACTCCCATCCTTCTCCATTTCCCTATCTTTGATGTCCATCTTTTCACCAATCATTTCACTGCACTCTTGTTGAGGCTCCTTCTCCATGTTCAACTCCTTATTGGCGCAGTTGCTGTTAGTCACTCCATTGTTGTTCCCATGTCCAACGCTACCAGCACTGTTCGCCGGAGTGTTACCATTGCTGCTGGCACCAGCACCACTACCAGTGCTACTGCTGTTGCTGCTGCTAATGTTGACACTACTGTTGGCAGAAATCGCTTTTGAACTATCCTCCACAGGCGCTGTTGAAGCTCCCTGGCGAGTCATTACCCCAGCAGGCTGAAAACCAAGGGCAAAAAATGGAACTTGAGTGAAACTGGAGATATTTGCAAAGAAAGGGTAACGCGTTCGAGTCATTTAGATTTGGTGCTGGATGAGATAAATAATACAATTTTTTCCACCGATTTTTTGAAATAATGATGATAGAAAAAACAAGATAGTAGCGAAAATGTTATGCAAGTTGCACACGAAAATGAGGAAATGTAAATTTGTTTAGCAGCAAGGCAAGGATAACAAAAAATAATTGTCAGATGATGAAAATACAACATATTTTTTTAGTAAATATCATTGAAGAGGAAATAAAATTTATTTTGCAAAAATCAAAGGCTATCATTCAGAATTTGTCAAATCAGCTAAATTTTGGTTTACGTAAAACGTTAGATTGGGGTGCACATCTGTAGAAAAGGATAAGTATCAAACGTTTCAGAACTAGGGCAACCTTTTTTAAAGCAAAATGCTTACTTGATTGGTCGGAGGTTGTGCCGCAGGTTGCTGTGGTTTGGCAAATCTTTTTTTCCGAACACTGTGCTTCCTTAATAACTGTTTATAATTTTCATCTTTCTTGTTTAGGTAATAATACTGTACACAATCGGCAACACTCTGTAGGGAACAAGTAATTAGTATGCTAAATTATAATTGGGTATTTTTAAGTTACAATTTTTAAAATTAATTTTCACCTTTTTTTCAAGATAAGAAGAGATGAGGCCAAAGTTTTTTGGATGCTGCAGGTACTTCTCCTTGAAGATGTCTTTCTCCGGCTTAGTCCAGATGTTGAGCAGCTGCCTTTCCTTGTACTCAGCCATGGGGTCTTCCACCAGGCAATTCTCATTGTGGAACATGATCTTCCTCTGTCTAGCATCCAAAAGGATTGGTGGAATGACCGCATAGTTGCGCATTTTTTTGTCTTCTAGCTCTTGTTCCTGCAGACCGTCCATGATTTCCTCGAGTTCTGCATCACTCCGGATGCGAGTACCAACCCTGGTAATTTCGGGAGTTGCAAATTGGTATCAAAAGTGCCAACGAGAAAGGAACACGTCAATACTGACAAAAATTGGAAAAGGAAGAGAAAAAGCAGGTACAAGACAGTCCATAGAAATTGCCAGACAGCAGCCAGAACACAAAAAGATGCATTCAAGAATCCCAGGTATTTCAGAAGAATTTATGAGAAACCATGGGAATTTTTGGATAAAACAACAGAAAATTTATAATAAAATTTACAACAAGAGTGAAATTTATAACATAATTCAAAATCACAATTTATCCATGTTGATTCCACACACATGCATAGTATGCAAAAAAAAAGTACAGAAACTATTTTTTTCTGTTGACATATT
Source organism: Megaphyllum sjaelandicum (assembly GCA_034698745.1). NCBI lineage: Eukaryota > Metazoa > Arthropoda > Diplopoda > Julida > Julidae > Megaphyllum > Megaphyllum sjaelandicum. The sequence goes on from JAQGBX010000748.1 coordinate 26,604, forward strand.
TTGAAAAATGGAAATGTGAACTCAACTGTTACACAACTCCGTAAAGAAATCCTTGCTTGAATATTCATTATGGCAAATATTTGTTAATGTAACAAAGTCAACATACAAACCATAATAGAAACAAAGCAAAAATATGTGAATAATTTATGTTTTCTTTAAAATCTATTTATAAATTAAAGGAAAAATAAAATCTATTGAAAGATTTATGTGAATGCAAAGAAAGTAACGTTAGTGCCATCTGGCTAACTTCTGTAGTCCCTTGTCTGCATTACAACAGAAAAATACACGCATATATAATGAAAGTCTAGATACCTTGAAAACCTTTCCTTGTCCTCTCTCTGCTTCTTCAATTCAGGAAATTGTTTTTCATAAAATTCTCTAGCTTTAACCTCCTTTGCCCTGAAAGCCATAATGATAAGAATGTTTTGAGTGCAAGCTTATGCAAGAATAGCAATATTTATGCAGGAAGGAAGAAAGTAAAAGAGCAAGATATGATATGCTTTGTCTTGATAACTAAAAACATTTTTAATTCATTAAGTTTTACACCTCATAATAGGGGTACTCATATAGAAGCTTTATTCATCGTGCTTTGACAATTGTGAATTCATGTGTGCAAAATCGAAACGTTAATTAATTTGAAGAATGCCAGTTAAAGATTGTGCATATACAAAAAATATTTATAAATTTCTTTTTCCAATTAACCAATGATTTAAAAAATAATCTATTTTCAAAAAATACCATTTCATTTTAATAGGAGGAAAGAATAGTTTGCAATCTTAAAATACTTCTTAATAAAGTGGCTAAAAATGGCATCACAATTAATGTGGGAACCCAAACATGATCAAAACAGAACGGCACAATCACTTGCTTGTTACTGGAGCAAATACAACTAAATAATATAATAAGCTGTACAAATTCCTCCTTGGAAATTGATCGGAATATGACAAATACTTGCTCAGGATAGGATCAACTACATGGTCTAATTATTAAAAACTACAAAGTGCTCGCATCCATACTTCTTTTTCACATTATTTTCCATTCTTTCCACTTTTTTGAGCCATTGCTGCATTAGTTGGTTGTACGTGTTGGTCAGATACTTTTCCCGGTTTTGTTGTTCTTGCCGGCGCTTCTTAAAATGGTTTACCAGCTTTCTTTTAAATGCTACAGATCTACATATAAAACGAAAAATATGAAATATTTTTAACTATTGATACAGTGCAGGAGGAATGTAAATTGTGTCACATATGTAAATTGAATTTAGGCAGAATGCACATTAATGCGACACTAAAATGTCAAGATCAAAGATAGACCTGTATGAACGCAAACAAAAGAGGAAACATGTTTGGTTGACAAACATTAAAATCATCTATGTAACGAATAACCCTGAGGGTACATTCCATTGCTTTAATGGTGTATATTGCCACCAAAAACTTAAGGAATAAGTGAAATCTCAATATTCCTAGACAACAAGCTTGAAAACAGATCTGAAGACTACATATCGCTTACTTTTTTTTGTTTTCATGATACGGCACTGTATCCGAAGGTTGATTATAAAGTGGCTAAATCAAGATTGATGAATCAGAAAATTAGTACATCACTCAAATGTAATTGTCAACTGCAGTCACAACCTGCAATCTTACCAGTTGTACTTTAGGTCCTAATTTTTCTAATGTTTCATGAGTGTCCTGAGATTTCTTCTGAAAGAAAGACAAAAGTTACTTTCATCCTTCGTGTTAACACTTGCCATGTTTTTCAGGTTTGGAATGAATATAAGTCAGCAGGCTGTCACATCACTGGCCAGTTTCTCAAAACTCATCATCATTTATTTATTACAGCAAAAACTCATAAGCTCAGGAAAAATAGCCTTTCATGAAAATTTCATTTATAACGCTAAATGAAAATAAAAGCAAGATCTTTATATCTCACTTTTTTATCCGATTTATCCAATGCTGTTAAATTTTTTACACTTTTTATCATGGATCAAACACAGTTTATTCAAATTTCTGTGGAATCTTTCAGCTTTGTTATGTTCACTTTAGACTGCACAAATACAGAGTGCTGATTATTTCAATTAATGCATTGTTACGAAACCAAAGTGGTCAGCCCAATCCCAACAGAAACAACCTTAAAATTGTGCATTAAAAAACAGGGTCCAGTATTTGTATTTCTCCATGAGAAATGCTAATTTTAGCGAGTCTTTTCCCCTGAAAAACTCAAAAAAACAAAACAAGTGCAAACCATCATGCTGTAACTGAATGCATACCCTATTTTCAGCATAGATAATCTGGGCCACACTTTGATGCCTGGTGTCCAACGCACTTGTCTCAATCGCCTCACTCTTTGCATTGTCCGGATTTGCAGCAGCCATTTCGAGATCATTCTAAAAGTTTCAATCAGACAAATTCCTAAAAGCTGAAATACATAACAGCTCACAAATCCTAGTATTCCTCCAACCAACCTGTATTTTCTTCAGCTTGCCAATCTGCGATTCCACTACACCAATCTCCCGATCCACTTTCGTGATCTGCTGCAGAAGTTCGTCCCTGGACGCCCGTAACGGCGACGACTCCTGGTGATAATCATCCGGTGGCAGAGTGGGAGAAATGGCTTCCACCTGAGGATTGTAAGCAGGCTCCTGTAGTGGAATGGGGTAGCAAGAAAAAACATAATGGTACACTAAGAAAAAGCCTTATTTAAAATATAAATTAGCGATGGGAAAGGAATGAAAAATGGAATAACTGGGACTAAACAATACGGATAAAGTAGCAACAGATAAATTACTTCCATTTAGTACATGCGGTGAAATATAATTGATCATTCACAGCTCTGATATTGCAATATCATCATGGGTAACGACGTTACAAAGACACTCCAATAATTCAGCGATAACTTCAGTTAACTGCCATGAATACGATTTAATTCTTAACTGTAATATCGCTTGAATGGACGCAGCCATTCACACCTGCCCTAACCATAATGAGTTTTTTTTAAACTACTTTATGAACTCTGATACAAACAAGTTTCATAACTTGTTAAGCCAATAGTTTAATTTATGTCCTTATTACGCAACCTTATATTACACTGGGTCAACGTTTCCTAGCAAGTTTGCGTGCTTAGTTCGTAACCAGGTTTGGTGCTGTGTTATCGTAAAGAGCGGCATGATGAGGGTCAAGTATTTTCACAGAAAGTAACGAACAGAAAAACTGAATAGGGTTACATGATGTAACCCTGAAAAACTGAATAGGGTTACATAATGTAACCCTAATCAGTTTTTCTGTGTTTAGTACCGGTATAATGTAACTTACATTATACTCATGTGAGAATTGCCCAATTCAATTCCCCGCAGTCAGCACACATAGTGCCATGTGGCAGGGGGAGTCGCATCCTCACATTAGAACGGACTAGTGGTCCGTAACACGATGGACCCCCAGCATCGTCAAAAGGTTGGATTTCCCTCAGTTTGAGACTATTTTTAGGTAAACCATTTAGATAACGGATCGCCCGTGGAAAGAACGACCAGTAGAATGCATTGTGTCACGTACGGGCACAGTGCTTCCTTAGAATGAGAACTTCGACCGCCACGGCCATGGCGTTCAAAGATTACAAGTTACAAGGAAAGGTAAATCTGGATCTCAAAACTATCTGCACTAGTAAACTCATTGAAAAACAATGAACAATTCGTGAATCTTCCCGAATGCGAACAAAAATAAATTCATTGCATTAAGTCTATGTTTCGTTTTACGGGATTTCTCGAATTTGCGAACTGTCCCTCTGTGCAAGTAAATGAACATATTGTTATATTACTCACAAAACATAGGCGCGGAAGAAAGATGAGAAGTCGATAGGTGTATCCGTTCGGAAATTGTCGTTTTTCATTTTGTCAAAACTGCATATGCCGCCATGCTTCCACTTTCGGTTCGCGACTTAAAACATGGCGTCTCCGAATGCGTGTTTTCGTCGCATGGCGTCAGCATCTGACTGTTTTAGTAGGGGGGCGTTACCAGATTTAAACATGGGTTAAAGTCAGGTTAGGTTAGCGGGGGTCTGGAGGCCGCATGGGTTTGGGAGCGGAGCCCCCATTTAGGTAATAAAAAAAATGTGATTAACTTATTTCACGACCAGAATTTGTGTTATAAAAACGACGACTGTCCTGTTTTTCGAAAGATTTTCACCGACCACTTGAAGTCTATCATTATGCTAACTTATTTCACATGAAAATAGCATAATAATTGCCACCTATGTTTAAATTTCGCGGGTTTAATTATCTAGTAACGCCCCCTGATAAAATATATCACGCAACCAATCACATTCCACGAAAACACGCCCTTTTACGACCCCACTGCAGACGAGATGTGCGCCATTTTGGTAGTCGCGAAACGAAAGTGGAAGCATGGCGGCGTATGCAGTTTTGACAAAATGAAAAACG
>JAQGBX010000749.1:0-31025 GCA_034698745.1 Megaphyllum sjaelandicum
ATCTAAACTTTCTTCTTCTTCTTCATCGTCATCCTCTTCATATATAAGATGGTCTTCACTGCCATCGAGAGCGTTTTGTATTTGTAATGGACATTGTAATGGATGTTTTTGTAATGGAAATTTTTGTATTAATTTCGAGTATAAGACGCACCTGAATTTTGGAGGCAATTTTTTGATGTAAAAAGTGCGTCTTATAGTCGTGAAAATACGGTACTCGAAAATTGAAGGCCTAATTAAACGGAATTCTAGTGGTACATGTACACTTTAAAAAGTTGGCTTTTTTTTAACAATGTATTCATGGTTACTCGGTATGATGAGAGGTGCTCGGAGAAGACCAGAGCTAAATGATTAGCCTGTTAATTCATCAGCCGTGAAGAAAGAACAATCGTTCTTGTAATTGGCTTAGTAGTTGCTTCACTGATTATGGTTTCTGCGCGCTGGTTAGTTAATCGGCTAATTGTTTGGTTATGCGCATGCGCTGGATCACGTATTGTCTCGAGTTCTTCTGTTGATCCTCTGAAAATGAGCAAAACGTGGGGAAAAAAAGGAACGACCAAATTTCAGCACAAAATTTTAGACAAATTTGGGTATTTTAATTGACGAGCATTTTTATGTTAATTCTGTGCTTAATGAAATTATTCATAACTTCGATTGTAAGGTAAACGTTGTGCTGCGAGATCTAATAAATGGAAGTTGTTACTGAGTTGTTGGAAGACTGAAAAAGAATATGTTGTTAACTAATGCTTTATTTCTAATTCTCGTTTAGGAAGCAAATTAATGGTCGCCCCTGTCCTGGGCACCCTCGGAGCATGTGCCACCATCATTGCCGTTGGATTCGGTGTTTTCATTCTTCCTGTTTACGGTGGGGTGCGTCTCTACCAGAAGTTCGGTGCCAAACGTCATCAAATGCATCATCGTTTTCAGCCTGCGATCTTTCGTTTCGGTAGTGACATCCCCGTTATTGTAGAGGGTCACCACATTGTTCCTTTAAATATGAATCAACCTTCAGAAGTTCAGAACCGTTTGGAGTTGGAAATGTTTTAAACACGCCGTGTGCACCTGGGCGGTTAGTTGCACTTTTATTTTATGCCATAAATGATTGAGGAAGTTTTAATGTTGTAATGAATGACAAATTGGGGAAGCCATTCTGAAGTTGTTATGGTAGTGTTAAAATTCGGGTACCATCAGCGAAATGACAATTGTTTTTAAATGATGGGAAATCACAATGCGGGTCAAGGAATATCCACTCTATATGTACCGCATGGCTGGATGCACTGAACTTCTGTTAAGTAACCTGTACAACATAATCGATATTTTTTTTTATTAGTGATATGAACGACGGAAATGAACCTTTAAAAATTAATTGCTGTTTGGGTCATATTCGGAGAAAGTTTTGTCTTTATATATATTGTGATTTAATTACGGAAATTTTAAACTGAGTAAGATGCATTAAATGTATTTTAAATTTTATCAACCATTAAGAATTCAAGCGTGAAAAAGTTAGTTTTTTTGGGTGGTTGTTTTAAAATTACGAGCTTAATAATATTGCCAGATTATTTTATCACCACCAAATTCTTTGCTTTTTTTCGTAATCTTCACGCCTTTTCGGCCTTTAGTAAATTTTTGTTAAGGTTCTCTCTATACACATGAGGGAGAGCGCCGCTACTGGATACGGCGCTGGCACTCGCCTAGAAACAACTTTCGGAAACCACGAAAAAGTCAGGAAAACCGACCCGGGAATCGAACCCGAGTCTACCGAATACAAAGCCTGAGCGTTAACCACTCAGCCAACTTTGCAGTAAAATTTCGCCTAAGGCACATACAATGAATTTAATGCGAGCATTATACACGGTGTGACATAAGTAGAAATCTGTAAAAGAAAAATGTGATAAGGTCCGGTTAACTGTGTCCAGTCGTTGCATTGATGCGGCTTGTTGTTTGTAATGTTTATTGATCGATGATTAGTTTTAACCGGGGTTTGGTGTAACCAGCCGTGGATTTTATGATGCGAAAATTGAATTTTTTAAAAAAAAATGCTTTTGTATGGAATATTCGAGGAATTTATCTGAGCAAGTTTTTATTAAGTTTACGTACAATAATAATGATATCGACTTGCTACGGTCCTTTCTAAGGTCAAGTGCAATACGCATCTTTCTCGAAAGTCTTTTTAACATCTGTTGTTATTTTCGTTTATATGCCGTTGACATTTAGTGAAGTTGAATTCACTTTTTGTTTACTCGTATAATCTAATTCATTCGGTGTTTTGATGCGGCTTAGCTGCTGAATTTTATACGACGGGATTAGTTATACGAGCATGTCGCGACGTTTCATTGTTCTTAGATAGATCATGCATTTCCCAACTCAGCAATTCCCAAATTTTATTTTGATCCCTTTTCAATTAGGACAGCATCCGCTAGCTCTGAGAAATCTGCGCCTTTATTTGCACGCTGCGTATAAAGTCAAAGTAAAAATGCGGCATATTTTTAGGTTGCCCTTTTCTCGGCCAAAGATTCGAGTGTTATACCCATGGTAAATGGCCGTTGCATATCTCGACGCGCTGATGTCACCTTCGGTTACTGTTAACGATTCAATTTGGAATTTAATTATGCAGTTTGTTCCTTTATTAAAAAGCTTCGCGCACTAGCCCAGACAACGACTCGATATGGATGTGCATGGGGGAATTAGTAAATCGTAAACCCCGAGAAAGGTACATTTGGGAAAAGTAACTTTACGCAATTTGTCACGACTTAAATATACCTTATGCAATCGACTCGCGTTTTTACACACACACACACCACTTTTGCGAAATCATCGTTTTTTTACGAATTTCTGTATCTATCTCGAAAAGTATCCCATAGTTGTTAATTTTTGCTTCGAGTTACTATCGTAAATGACACATACAGTACCTCTATTTTAGTAACTCAATGTCCTCTTCGTGTGTAAACTGTATTATTTTTCCCTATTTTCCTTCCCGGGAGCGTGGATTTGAACCTGAATCCGATCATTTTTTTTTGTTGAATTTCGGACCTTCCAAGTTGGTATGATGGTGGGATCAAAAGTAAAAATTCCCTCAAGCATCAAAATTAACATCACTTAACTCAAAAAGAATGGGATTAATAAGTTTTGTGCAATCTCAAACAAATAATGAATGTAGATTGCGTTTTTCGTTATTTTAATACCATTTCCATTTCGAAACTTTTTTTGAGGTCTCTGTAGATTCGTAAAAACGTGCGACGATTGTATAGTTGCCAACTGTGATAGTCTTAATTTGCTGATAAGCCCTTTCAAGTGGGGAGTCAGATTTTTGATGAGAAAGATTTCTGACAGTGAATGTCCTAGGGCATAATAAAACAAGAAAACAATGGCTGCTCGCGTGACTTTGTTACGACGCAACCAAGAGTCGAAATTGGACCCCGGGTCGATGATTCAATAAATTTAGCGTTGTTTTCAATTGCATGTTGTCTTTGAGTTTGAATTCAACGAGGATTAATATGGTCCTAAAACTATGATCCAGGATCACCAGGACCAATCGAAAATGTTCATTTGAATTAATTTTAAAGAGTTTGAAAAAAGCTTCAAATATATATTTAATGACATGTTAATACGAGCGGCACAAGAAAAGTTGAAATTTTTGCCGATTCAGTGGCAATGAGTTTTTTATTACTTCCCTCCATCCCCCCCCCCCCCTTCCGTTATATGATGTTAATTGTCACACATTCTGTTAGACGCTATCCTTTCATAAATAGTTCCAATTATCATTTTTATTATTAAACGCGACGAACATATTGCATAATTGTTATTCAACTGCCACGATTTAATCAGACGTGCAACCGATTAAATCAGTTTTATTGAATTCTGCGTTCTTTGTAGGCGTATCTACGTGCACGTATTTAAACTCGTGATTAAAAAATTGGTCGTGTTAATTGAACACCTACGTGTATATGCATCGTTATATTTCAAAGGTATATCACACGGGCCTTACATTTAATTATAAGCGTATTTATATCAACCCCAGGCTCATTAATAAGTCGTAATATGTAGTAATATGTACCGATAGTTGTAGTCGATATTTAACGAACGGCACTATTATCAATGAATGCAAAGATGTTTCGGTTTGCATTTTGACAACTAATCTATTTATTATTGTTATTTAGTTTTTTCTATGAGTCATGATTTCTTGTTTTTTGACAAAGAATCAAAATATACGACTATAAGGTTTTGCATTTATCGGTTTTATCAGTTTTGTTTTTTTTGCATTTTTGAAGTTTCTCGATTTTTAACCGAAACTTGTTGTGATCTAGATAGTTTAACTATGAAATTCTAGGATAAATATCCAGTTTTGAGTCGAGTTGTTTTACTCGTAACTATCTTCTTATAGTTTAGATTGTATCTCGTCTCTGTTATACGAGCCAACTCAATACAGCCTGTAGTGAGATGAATCATGAATAAACGATGGTTCATTTCATCGTACAAGAGATGAATCACTCGGTAAATCCATGATCCATCTGAGAAATGAATTGCAGATGAGCTCCATTTTTTATGCATTTGCATAATACAAACTTGTAAACCATTGTGTAACAAGCCAAAGTCGTTATGAAGTAGATGGTTTAAGATTATTAACGTAAAGAAATCGAATATATACTTATAAAATAATATATTTATGATGATGATAAACTGAATAGATGAACTAGCATTGGAAATGTTGCGTGGGCACCAGAAGCAATTGTGCTTCATTTAGACTGAGAAACTGTGAATTTAGTTTCAGAATGCTGCGCTTAATTTAATTGGCGATTACAATCGGATTTTTGAAATTCAGATATAGGCACCGGTATATATATATATATATATTGATATCGCAGAATAGATTCCAGTTTGGACACCGCCTGGCTAATACTTAGAATGCTGTACAGTAACTGCAATGAAAAAGTGTTTAGCCTATACATGCTTAGTGCGTTTTTAAGTTTAGAAATTTAATCACAAAACGTAAGTTTTGTCCATTTCTAAAATGTTTAGTTTTATTTAATTTTATACATACAGTAAACATTGTCGTAGTCGCTCGAGCAGATATCATTAGTAATCAAATTTTGAAAGTTTTAAACTTGTTCCCCGCGCCATCTGGTGTCGTGGGATTTTAAGCTTGCAGGGCTTAAAATCTTAAAAGGAGCTCAGCGAAAAATTTATCGTGAGAAATTCTTTAAGCGCTAACTTTTCGGAGATAGTTTATTTCCAATTATTAATGATGATTTTGAGTATTTCCAATTATCAATGATAATTTTAACTGAAAAGTGAAGTTTAAATTTTCGTATAGGTTCTCATGCGGTATTGTATGCAGGTGACGTATATAGGTTATTTTCAATCTGAGTATTTTTTTTAAAAAAAAAAGTTCACAACATCATGATTCACTCGAGCTCTGAACATTTACGTTGCATTTTTTAATCGCAGGAAGATCATATATATATACATGTACTGTATAGCGTTTGGTGCCATTTTGGCACAGTTTGGTATTTTACTAAACGTTGCGAAATGCACGTCCTGAACTAGCAATTGTGCGCACCGGATTACGGGGAATTACGAAAATATCGCGAATATAAACCATCGATGCTATGCGATTTTCTTGTTTTGTTTGTTTACAAATGCATAGTGCAGTGCAAAATGAGTGAGATCCGCTGTTCGTTGAAAATCGAAATGTTAGCCATTGATGGAAATGATGCAAATGCATGTGTATTAGCCATATAGCGCAAAATCACTAGTCAAGCCTTGGCGATTGAAAAGGTATTCTCACGTACATATTGATTTTCGTAGATTTCTAAGAGCAAAACGTGTGAGATATAGCGTTCGTTGACAACTCGTATAATTTTGCTATATCAGAGTGTAAATTGTAAACAAAAATTATCATATCAAGAAATCTTACTGGCTGCGTCAGAAGTTGCGACTACCTCCTTTGGTATATTTTAATTGTTTATACATGTTACTTATATATTACGATAAATGGAACACTACAACTTCTGATACACCCTGCCTATTAACGCTTTGCATTTTCATAATTTCATTTGGTAACCTTGGATGGTAATTTTTGTCGACCCAAATGTTCGTGTGAACCTATGACACGTATTTTCCTTTTTTTTCCAGGAACTGTGGAAGTTTTTATTTGCTTTACAAATTGATTATTTCTCGACGTTTCCCTGAACGTCATAATGCCACTACAGTGTATTTATGGTTAGTCTATGAGGTTTATTCTCGTTTTTATTTCAGGAGACTTGATTACGTGAAGTACTTTTGTACAGAAAGATTATGATTGCATAATACTATTTTTTTCCTGTCCGTTTCAACCAAAAGAACAATAAAGTATAACGCATATTACATTTATTAATGTATCTGTCATAAATACCGAATCACCATTATAGCAGTTACTAAACTTCACTATTGTTTGCTGTCGGAGTAAAAAACCACACGATATGCTTACGTCATCGTGTGTAACATACAGTGCACATGTAATGTAGTTTCGTAGCATTGTTTAGTGCTTATAATTTTGTCCGTACTCTGTACAGTATACAGTAGTTAAAAATAAGATTACAAGTACTGTACATGGGCAATTCTAAAAGTAATTGTTCTGCAAAAACAGCCAGCTGCTTAGCGGTTTTCTGGACTGCAGGTGATTGTTATTGTCTGTAAAGTAATTCGTCACTGTGAATGCATCAACTCGCAAAGTTCAAAAACCTGTACTTTTTTCAAGGTTCCTACTTGCCAGGGTCAATCATCAAAAACTGTAAACTCTTTTTATTTCAATTGATACGCAAGCATATGGGACAGTACTAGGACACCATCTTGCATATTACCCAGGGTATGATCCAAAAACTTTCAGGCTCAGCATCAGTAAAATATACTGTACATGTGCTGTACAGGTATTTGCGGGTTTTTTCCTCTCTCGTTTGACCTTGGGTGTATTCGTATCAGGAGTGCAGCGTTGGTCATTCAACTTCACTGAACTAGAGGATAGGCATTAAGAACCGTTGGAGGTGAGTCATGCAGTTATTGCTAATTTTCCTGTCGGCATCGCTCACCTGTTCATTTTTTAATATATTTGTAAAGTTCTATTTCCGCCAATTTAGCATCACTGTCAAATTCCGACACCGTGTCCACCTTGAAATTTCATCTGAAAATTTATTGGACATCCCCCATGATCCTTCCGGCAACGCGTGGTCACCTCGATATGCCAATGACCTTCCGGCCTTTGTTCCTATTTACTTTTTTCGAACAGGATGACCTAGAACTTCAACTTGACCCTCATTCATTAATGAAACCATTTCAAGTTATTTATCTTCGGTCATTTCGTTAACTAGATCGAGCAACAATGTTAATGATATCCTTCCTTGATCCCGTTTAGTGGGTACCTACAGTTTATGAGTATCATACGTGAATTATGCAACCCATTATAATTAAGCAAAGAATTTATTCAATTGTACGTTAAAGTTTATTTATTTCGTAGATGTACTGGAGGTTTGTTACCATCTGGCATTTTGACCTTGCGAACTTCTCCTTTTTACATTCATTCATGCATTGTTAGTTTAACCACGGTTGCGTTAAACAGCTGGAGTTCAAGTTTGTTTATTGATTTGATACAGCAGTACTGTAAATAATCTTGTATAAATAAAATTGCGGTATGATTAATGCACGGCTCCGGTAGTAAACATCAATGTTTTGTGAGCCAGATCTGCAATGCTAATAGAAAATGAATTTGCGTAATTACTACGTTTATTTCGCCCAAGCCAACGTACAATATCATCAAATTAAGCACCCTAACTTTTTAGGCGAAAAACGACAAGAAAACAAACAACAGACCTGAAGTAAACATGGTAGGTACATGTATTTGTTTACTTTATATGAAGGAGCGACGCTGGGCATAAAATCTTGTTTTTTTCCCATGAACTGGACATACCGTCAGTACATTTATTAGAAGAACTCAGATAGGAGCTTTACGAATATAGTACGTTGGCAGTCGTAAACCTTGAGGAAAAATGAACAAGTCTAGAAATAATTTACAAGTTGATCCAACTTTTGCATCTTATCAATTTTGATCGTTATTTTGGGGGAAATAAATAGGAAAAAAAAAACAATGTTAAACGCGAACCGGTACGCATATTTTTACGTGCGGCGTGACGTCACGCTAGAAAGTTCCGCAACACACGTGACGTCACTACGGTACGGATTTGGTGGATGTGAATAGGCTGTAAGTCCTGAATTTGTAATGCTTGAAATTTAGGGAGCATCTCAATAAGTTGCATCTCTACAATAATTTAAAAAAATATGCATGAAAATGATTGAATTTTTAAGGTTGTTTTTTTCTCACACAATCAGAATGATTTGATAATTGCAAATTTGCAGCTAAATTTAGCATACATGTATTTTGTACATGTATATGAGCACTGATTTAAATTTTTGAGGACGTCGTGTATGAACTGCCCCTCTAATCCTAAACCATGTTGAAATTGTGCGCATATCTATGCTCAAATCTGTTTGATTATCCATTTAATTTGGAAAACTCGTACATGTATGTAGGATCTCAGAGCTTAGAGGTATGTTAGAATTTTAAGGAAAATGTCCAGAATAATTGTAGTATTTAATAAATCACGCAACTATTAGAATTAGTACTGTACCACTTAATACGCATAAAGCTGTTTGCAAGAGCGCCGTTATTGCTGCTTGTATTTCGCAACTGAAATTGCAGAATGGCTTGACAGCAATCGCATTGGTGCTGAAACTCGTGTTGCGAGCAGAAGGCTGTACGTGGAGAGGTCATCAAAAGAGATTTTTGGGCGACGATTAACTTTTGCGGTGCTTTCCAATCAGTTTTAAGGTTCGTGTCACCCTATTTTCCTTTATTCTTTTCATTTAGGTGAGGAAGATGCCTATTTTGGTCTATTTTGCTTCTAGTAGTGCTATATGCGTTCCAATGGTCTTGCCTTACATAAGCCTCGTTGGAAATCCCGGAAACGCAAATCAGTTTTACCTTGATTACAAAGGAAAAACAACACAAGAAAGCGTGACTTTGCAAATACACGTAAACATATTTTTCTCGTTATGGCAACGAAGTGCATTTACGTTTAATTTTTGTCGCCGCTGTTGCTTTTTAACTCTTTCCAATATGCCTACAGTTAAACATTGTCCTAGAGGTCGTTCACGTTAACTGGTCAAAATAACCTGTTTATGTTGACCCTTTTACTCTAAAACAGCTGGCTTACTAAGTTCGTCGTAATTTTAGTGAGTCACCAATGCAGCGAATAACCATCCGAAACATGCGATCTAATTTTTACACTAAATATTTTAACTCTGTTATTTTATCTGCAGTTTTTTTAACTTTCATAACGAAAACATGTGAAACGGCCATGAATGCAGCTTGAATTTTGACCTTTGCTGTTATATACTTTAAGCCTTGTAATCATCATTCAATTGGAAATGTTCATTTGCTAATTTCCATTAATTAACTTAAGCCTGGACTTATGTTAAATTTATTGAAAGCATCAAATTCGTTGTTATCGAGCTGCACAAATCTTGGTGTTAATCAATTTATATTTTAAACTGTTCTGTTAATGACTCATGCAATTCGAATTAAATTTAATCATAGTTTTGGTTTCAGATTTGACTCATTGAAAATGGCACGTGGACATCAAAAGGCGCAGTCACAGGAGAAAAATAAGAAAAAGCAGGCTGAATTAAAAAAATCACAATCTCATGACCAAAAAGCTGCAGCTCAAAAAGCACTTACATTCAGTTGTGCTGTTTGCAAGGTAAATATCTGCAATAAAAAGATGATTTTTTTTATAAATTAAAATCCTGAGCAGTCAATGCCCTTTTCTGCTTTGAGGAGATCAAACAACCGAGCAGCTTCTGATTTTTTTCAAATGGCTTTGCTTAATTTATAAACTCACAACGCACAACGTTACAAACGTTTAAATGACGAATACTTTTTTTTTAAGCCAACTGCAAATAATTTTCTAACGTTACCCATGATAATTGATATTTTGGAGCATGACTGATTCTTTTCTTAAAATAAAAACTGGCTTGAACTGACCTAGTTCATGCAAAAACTGTTTTTTATGCCTCAGGTAACTCTTTTCATTAGAGGGCATTAGCTTTGCCCATCATCAAGTGAGCTGTGTGCTAACCCGTCCATGCATTGATTATTCTCTTAAATGTTTTCAAAATACTTTTTAGGCACAAATGCCAGATCCCAAAACGTACAGGCAACATTACGAAAACAAGCATCCTAAACAAACTTTGCCACCAGAGTTGGAGGGAGTTTCAGCTTAATTATTGTAGGTAAAGTGAATGGTATGAAGTTTTTGATATATTTTAAATTCAGAAAGATTTTGTTGCAAATATTGTTGCCATCAGAATGATGTTTTTTTATTTTAAAATAATTCTTTTGACTTTCTGGTGAATAGTTTAATGCTTTGTTTAACTTCTTAAAAACTCCACAAGAAAGGCAAAAAAACATGCTCTTAAAGCAAATCAATTGTCCCTCCCAGAAATAATTGGTGTTTGGACAAAATTATCTTCAATCATTCTTTCAATGAGTAAACATTACAATACATTAATTCAAAAAAAGTTTTTGGACTAATCATTTATTTGTCCACTTTTCCTTGTAAAGCTGGGTATGATAGCAATTTTCCCATCATGATTTTAGTTGTTAGAAATGTGACAAGCCAATTGCCATTACAATGTACACCTTATTTAATCTTTGCAATTTGCGTTTTGCATTTTCATTATCATCTAAATTTCATTATAATGTAAATCATCTTTGTATTCCTATATGGTTTGATTGATTTTTTTTTAGCCTTGATGATCAAAAGTGCACATAAGGCTGAAGAGCCACGTAATATCATAAAGGATGAAAAGAAAAATAAATACACTGAACAATTCATTGGAATTTTGGCAGCAACCATCTTTTTGCCTTGGCAAAACCTGTGTCCGCTGCTACCAGTTTAATTGTGAAATGATTTTATCGAGAAGTGCATCAGAATGATTGAAACTTCTGCTGCATATTCAGGGATTTTTCCAAAAGAAGACAGATTCCTTCTTCCAATAAATGTGTCCTTTTCAGATAGCAATGTTTTCATGTAAATTTTATTTTATTTTCATCACCAATGACACCTTGAAATGCAATGTACTGGTACAAAACTGCAAAGAATACTACTTGTTCACGATAATGTTTAACGAGCATTAATTTGTTCTTTTTAGTGCGTTCTTTATTTAATAATGCTACATATGCATAGGATTTGTTGGTGTACCCATTGTTCGAGCAGTATATACATACCAATACTTGGTTATTAAAAAGTTTAAAGAAAAAATGCTGTATCCAATTTCATTTTAAAAAATTATGTGTAAATATGATGAAAGTTACAGATACTGGTATTGTGGACATAAAGATAGCTTATTTATGTCTGAGTAGAATGCATCTTTATACTTATTTAGTGGGACATTTCAGTAAAAATTACGTTTTACCCATGAAATGTTACAGTCGATAATGTGATCAAACAATTTTAACATTTAATTTGGACCAAATTGCAAAAGATACATGAACTGCATGAGCCACCCACCCTCGGCTAACTTAATGGTGTGTTTTTGTACTGGCACCCGAATGCTGAGTAGGAGGGAAAACAACTGGTATGTTCAGTCATATGTTGGTAATAAAATCCACAATAATGGAAGCTGTTTGATTCTATTCCAATATTATGGTACTTGGTTGTTCCATCCCCACCCCAACTCTTCATATTGTGGACCCTCATTGCTGTTGTTTTTAAATGTAAATATTAATGCTTTTTGCTACAGAATCTTAGCAGTTGGTCCAGTACTAATTTCACGCAGTTTTTTTTCTGAATTTCAATTCATTTATCTGAAAGTTACGAGTGTTGACAAGTAATATAAATTTCAGTGGTATTCATAAATGTGGATTAAATTTTTCCTGAAAGCTATTCCTGGGTATAAGCAACATGTCCAGTCTTTTGTGTTGTTACTCTGTCCGCCAGACTAAAACTGATGCGTTTATAATTGTTACGCTAGATTTTTTTAATTTGTCATGGTGTCTATTCAATTGTCGCACGACGTATGCTATCAATTAATGCAATGTGTATGTCCGGAGTCATAGTTTGGTGTTCTATTCATAAACGGTTGCCATTGGAGACGATAATAAGCGGAACGTTTTGAATTTGTGAACATTGACTGGGACCATTCATTGCTTAATTTGAGGTGCACAACCTAACACTGAGCTTTAGCTGTGCACCCTTTTACATTATATTTCTCAGATTGAAAAAAATTAAAAACTGTTTTATGATTAGTTAAATTTTGCCAGACCTAGTAGAGACGATTATAAGCTAATGAGTGCTCATCGACGAATGCGAGCTTACATGGACAAGCATAAAGTTGGAGCATTATTTGAGGTATACTTTAATCCATTTTTTTCCCTTTTTCTCGTAATTCCAATTGCTTAGTTTATTAAAAAATATTTATAGGATTTGATGTCAAAACTAGTCTCTGAAATGCCTAGCGAGCCTGTGCCTTTTCTCATTCGTGTGCTCCAGCAGAAACTTTGCCAAGTTGTGCCTCAGGTAATTAAGTCTAATTAAATCCTTCATTCTACTAACCTTTTTACTCAATTAAGGTATGATTTAAATTTTTTTTGCATCAGATTATTATGCTAAGATTTTGCTGTTAGGGTTTTAAATTTTTTTAATAAGTATCATTTGCAGACTGTAATGACCATTCCTAGATTAAGGCGCAGTCTCGGTGATTTAGGTTAGTTCAAGTTTCTTCCTTTGTTTTTCCCCAGTATGTTAGCAATGTTAATTAATAATTATTTTTAATTGTATGCTTTCATATAAGCGCTAACAATAGATGTTGAAAAAGTACCAGTGCATAAAAAGCCATCTTCTGCATTAGTGAGGAGGAGCCGACCATCTACTCCTTCAGTACCACTGCCTCATCCACCTCCAAGAAAAACTGTTACTCTTAGCTGTCCTAAAGAAAAGCAAGTGGATTCAGACAAAACTGGTAATAAGACATTTTTAAATTGAGGCTGTACATGTGTATACTTGTTTATGTACAAAGTCCTAATTCGTGGTATTTTAGAATTCAAGTCCCCTTGGCCAGACAGTTGCAATCCTGTTCTCATTTCACACCACAGTGACAAAAATGTATTTGACGTTTCCCAGGGTGAGGTTACTCATGCTTCACAACGTGTGAAAGCAAGTACAGAACCTCCTCTTAGGAATGTGAGTTTTTATTTATCTGGTTCAAACTTTAGCTTCAACTACATCTTGCTTTGCACTTTATTTTAGATCTTTCTGTATTTTCTTCTTCTCAAGAATGCTCTAGCAATGATAACATTTGCTTATGAGGGAATTAATTCTGCATTAGTTACAGTTAGAGTATAAGTTTTGTTAAGAAAACCAAATTAAAATTTCTAGGATTGTCATAATTGCTGCATTTAATATAGTTTCTTCTGTATGAGTTTCATTAGATATCACGATAGGTTGATATTTAATTTTTTTATTAAGAATAAGAAGTATCAAACTAGTGGATATAATGGTCCGATTCTCCCTGGTCAAGTTTTTGATGAGGATCCTTTAGACGATGAATTAATCGTTTTTGGGCCAAAAAGGACTTCCACAATAAAGCTGAATAATTTTAATAATTCCAATAAAAGCAGGTTAGCATAGACATATTCAAAATGAATGTCATTGTAATGAACAGATTTAAGTTCTGGAACTTTATTACCACTAAAATAGCATCAATGAAGTTAAGATGTATCATGAAAATAATCCTATCTCGAGTAAATCGTCAAGCATGGCTTACGCTAGAAACGATAGTTTTGCAAACAAAAGAATGGATTTCTTCGGAACAATCGAAATGTTTGGTAAGTTATTGCATTTTTCAACAAACTGTTTTCACACTTGGTATTGCTCACTTAAAACAAGAATGAATTAAACACATGGTTGATAAGTAAGAAAATATTGACATATTGAAAAGAAAACAAGCTATTACTTTGGAATTTGGGAAATGCTTCAGTCAACTGGAAAGATTTTTTTCTTTTTGTTGTAAAAGAACATACTGAGCTCGTATATGGCTGTTTATTTTTGGTGTGTCTATTTTTAAAATCATTTTGGCAATGTAATGGTAGTGACGAATGAATGACAAGTTCAATTTTTGATTGGCATTAGTTATCATATTATTTAAAAAAGAAAAAATATATTTGGCAAGCATCCTGCACTGGCCACTTAACACTCTTTGTTTTGTGCTGCTCATTAAAATTTTTTGGAAGACTGAAAGCTTTTAACAATTGTGATATGAAGACTTTGTTGTCTTAACATTTTCAGAAGATCCCCAAGATTTACTGGATGAAGGAATCTATATTAGTCAAGGAACAGGATTCAAGGTAAGATATAAATTAATTAGGTTGAAAACCAAAAGAATTATACCAAACTCCATTAAATTGCAGGTTAGCAATAGTGAATATAAAAGCGATCAAAATGGGCGTCGTGAATCCTTGCATTTTAATATATGCTCCGTTTGTACAAAAATGTCCAAATATCAAGATTATCTTGAAGGTAAGAGCAAATTTTAAGTCTTCATTATTTCAGTATTTGTATCAGTTTTATGCGTTTACTGTTAAGTATGCTTCATTTAGATGGTCTGTCAAGTTCAGATGATAACTTTAAGATTAGTTCCCCCATTCCTGAAAAGGTAAAGTTTTCACCAGTTAAATCTTATATATTAAATTCTTCAATGAACAAGATTTTGATTGAATTTTATTTTTTAGATCAAGCATGGTCATTCATTTCAGGCCCCTAACTCTACGACAAACAAATCAGGTGTTCTGTTGGCTTGGTGCCATATGTCAAATTTTCTAATAACCTACTAGTGCATTAGTCATTCATTTTTATTTATTAATTATTGAGCAGATTTTTCAAAACCTGCAAATAAAGTAATACCGGTAATACCATCTGTTACTAATGTTTTTCGAGCAAATACCAAATCGCCAAAGTGAGTTTGAATCTATAGGCTTAATTTCAAATTTCAAATCTTTAATTATCCATGGATGGGAGTCTATATTTAGTTTTGGGATTTTTCAGCAGTTTGAGTGTTCTGGACACAGACCGCACAGCGTCAACAGAAGACTTGTTTTCAACGTCCCGCAGTTTACCTTTGCCTTTAACACCTGTTGATAAGGTAGGAATTATTAACATGAATTTGTGTAATATTGTACACTTGGAAGACTGATAGCTTTTTTCATTTATTAGGTAACATTAGAATGGTGTACGCCATCACTGGAAGCCATTCATGCTTGTGCTAATGGATGGGAGGTGATTACATCCCAGGATTCTGAACTGTTCTGAAACGAGCAAATACAAGCTTTCATGCTATCGCATTTTTGAGTTATTTCTTTTCCCATATTATATTATTGTAATTAGACATTTACATCCAAAGCAGGTCGGATCAATTTTTAAATGCATGGAAGACATAACCTAGCTTACTCGGAAAGCGTTTTGGTAAATCAATGAAATGTTACATATGTGTAAATCTGAATGTTTGCCATTTCAATGTCTTTTATAATATGAATAGTTCAGGATGGAAAATGTCTGCAGAGAATTTGTTGTGGAATATGGAGCCATTCTGATAAGTACTGCTTACTTCCTGGTGGCTACCAAGTAGCCTGGCCATGACTTTAGCACGTAGTCTTCTTGGCAGTTTTTCCTGGTAGAATGTTAGTCTTACCAGACTAACTTCCTTTTTTAACCCTGAAATATAAATGGTGTGTTGTACACGTTTTTTCCTGTTAATTGGACCTAATAAATAGATGTAAGATTTTAGAAAAAAAAATTAAAAATGTACTGTAGCTCATAATTTGCATCAAACATCAAACTACTTCAGTATCTTTGCAATACTGTAAATCGCTTTTTTCACATTGAAAAGATTTTAGTGGGTTAAAAGTTATACAAATTGAGTATCTCCTATCCAATATACAGTATTCCAAAAAGCGAGACTGTTGGGTGCTAAAATGACGTCAAAAAAGTGAATAATTTTACACCCAATCTAATGCCCAAAATTATTAAAATTTGGTATGAAATTTCTTGTTGATAAGAAACATACTGTAACATACATGTAAATGTATTTATGCATGTTAGGCATGAGATTCCATACGTACACACCGGCCCCCCCAATCCCACTTAATTACAGTAGATAAACAGTAGTTTAGTTTAGTTTAGTTGTTATCACTGCGCTCGAGGCCTTATGGTGATTTAGAGTCCCAGAGAGAGACAGAGGTGGGTTGTCCGCATGATTTTTGTTGTACGTCGCACGCCTGGATGGGGCGAATTAATGGCGCAGTAAGGCGAGATCTGAAAGATTCGAGGGAAGGAGCCTGTACAACCTTGCAAGGGAGGTTGTTCCAGGGTGGGATCGTTCGAGGGAAGAAAGAGAATTTTAATATAGAAGTCATGGTTGGGAGAGTAAAGGCGTACTTTGAGAGGGTGGTAGTAGTACGTCGCACCGGCCGGAGAAGTGGGGCCCGGGTTTGGGAGAAAGTGACTTAATTTTGTCCAGGATGGTGAGAGAGTGAAAGATGCTGAAGAGTAGGTACAGCTAGTACAGGTGTATGGAAATTTATCTCAAAATCCGAAAAAAAATTAGAACTCGAAACCCAATATGCCGTAAATAGTGCCGAAAACAAAAATTCAACAGATAACTTCTTGCGCACCCTGTAATCCCATCTCACAGTACCCAGCTTGTAAGTAGGTGGCGCTAGTGACTGAGTGGGAGATTGTGTGAAAATCGTCGATTTCAATCTCAAAATGGCGAGAGGTGGAGTCTTGAAGAAGGTTGGTTGAGTTTTACCGGGCCGTTTCAACGTTAAAATTTGGATTCGCGAACGGAAATCGTCAGTTTTTGAGCGTGCCATGTTTTCAGATGCGTTAAAAATGCGGCGTGGGAATAATCATAAGGACCATTTTTCAAAAACGAGGTAAGTTTAGTGGACGTTTGAATATTTGAACCTTGGCACTCAGTCCGGCCACGCGCATGTACTAATAACAATGGCCACTTTGCCGAGGCTTCAATTTCAGTTTAAAATCAATGTTGAATACCACACTTTAATTAAAAATAGGAAACATTGATGAAGTAACCGAGCTAGAATCAAGCTTAGAGGCACAGGGTTGTTACGTGCACGGGAAGCTGCAGTACAGTGGTGCGTGCGTGCTCGCATGCATTATTACTGTGTACATGCATGTGCGTACTGTATTTGATACAGCAACCATGGGAGCGTATACGTAAATAACGTAACCACTTTTTTTTCGATTTTTGACCCCCCTCCCCCAATTTGTAACCAAATGTAACCATCAGCCCAATGTAAATTGGGTTACACTTGCAGCATGTGTAACCAAACCCTAATTCCCCCCCCTCCTCCCAGTTGGTTACGTAATTTATGTACGCTCCCCATGGACAGAGCAAGTTAACGTGACACAAGAAACCCGAGGTGGTGTTTTAAAGAATTTAATCAGCAGATTTTTGATTTCTTGGAATCGGATTCACTTAATTGATGGGTAAGAATGTCCTGTGTAATGTATCTTGAATGTCAGGAAATCGGTGGAGGTCGAGGACACATTCTTTGGATTAAAGTTTTGGTCCTTTGAACCAACCTGTTTAGAATACTTATGTTCATTTAGTCTCATGCTAATTGAACGACATTTGATGCCATTAATGAATTTGAGGTGAATGTGTCCATGCAACTGGACTGGTAGGCTACATGCACTTCTCAGGTGCAACATGTATAGCCATGATTCGGGTTTATTAGATGACTTGTGGTGTGCTCGGTGAACTCATTGTATGATTGTACAAAAAAGCGGTCAATAAGGCATAACTTTTTAAAATCCCAAATTTAAGTTTAATTAACTTTTTTTTATAACGTATAAATTGTAAATGTCGCGTTCAATTTAACGGTTTTATCCCGCATTATCTTGTTCCATTTTATCAAAGCAGTTTAAAACAGGTTCAGCGAGCATTGTGACCAGCATGTGCTTGCCGCCTTTTTTTTGCCATGGACTCGTAACTTTTCACACATGAAAGAAAAATCACAATATATATTTCTTCTAGAATGTAATCCAGAAGTTTTCATTTTGCGGTATAGCTTTTTCCTTGACACTGGCATTTAAAAATAAAGTGAAAGCTGTACTCCAAGGGCAGTTTCGTGCTTGCTTTTTTGTTAAATTCGACAAAAATGCGCGGTCGTTATGCAGTACGTTGCATCATTTACAACAATGCGTGCAATTTTTTTTTAAATTGCAGATTTTGTTTTGATAAAATTGCTTGAATTCTATCTAGTTGATGATTTATATGAACTGTCAAGATATTTGTCATGCAGACATATTCGCCCTTTAATGTGCACGTGCATGTTGCAGTGATATTACACGGCAGGAAAATGTTTAGCACAATTTTATGCAAATGTGATAGTGTTGCAGGCAACATTTCCTGGTGACATGCCTATTATAACATTTGTGTGGAAAATCGCATCAAGGTGTTGTATTGTTGATGAATTACCCACTAAGGAGCTCATGGTCTTGGCTCATCCCTTTTCGTTGGAAGAAACTATATTGAGGGTTTAATGCAAATTTTCGCTGTATGGAACAGTCCATTCTGTATCTCGAAGCAAAATTAGGTTGAAATAGCCAGATATAACCGCTCATCATTCATCAATATGGTGTTATTGGTATTTTGGAAATAATAGCCTACCATATTGATAAATGATGAGAGGCTGTATCTGGCTATATCAACCTAATTTTGCTTGGAGATACTGATCTACATGTATAAAGACCTAGCCGCGTATGGGTCAAGGATTTTGCTTCTAATTTCATAATACGATTAGCCGCGGATGTCTAATGTACAGTATGCTGATTTCTTTATGGTGCTGGGTATCCAAACCGGTCTGGATGTCACTCGGGCCTATTTATCTCGCAATTCACGAACCCATTAGCCTTGTTGCCACACGCACATGGTGCTGCAAATCAAGACATACAGGTGTGCGTGTCGTTTCGAGGAATCTTCAGGGCAGTGTGTCATTTCTTTGCATAACATATCAGTCGGTTTTCATTGTAGGCTGGTTAGAAATTATATTTACAGTGGATCTATTAAGTCAGGGTGTAGGCAGACATTCATCCTGGCTGAATTATAGCCCTGCCGCTTTAATGGGACTGTACTCGTTTGTCTTGTTTTGTTTGGCTGAGTTGCAGAACGGAATATCGGGTGAACGAATCTCTTGACCACATA
Organism: Megaphyllum sjaelandicum; assembly: GCA_034698745.1. Classification (NCBI taxonomy): domain Eukaryota; kingdom Metazoa; phylum Arthropoda; class Diplopoda; order Julida; family Julidae; genus Megaphyllum; species Megaphyllum sjaelandicum. Next base: position 19,315 of record JAQGBX010000749.1, read on the forward strand.
CAGTATCACACGAATCCTGCATTAAGAAATGTACATGTACTGATCACTGTGATTCTGTCATCGTACCCAGGGTTACAATCTCATGTTTTAGACATGGGTAGCCTGTGCTTATTTCTGTACTGTCAAGTTGCCACAAAACCTTTAGACTATCGAGCAGCAACCTGACTTTTAACATGCACAACAACCTTGTATTTTTGGGCGAATTGCGCGATGGGACCACTGCTATTCCTTTACTCTAAATAGAACAATCACGTCTAGTTTAAAGTAACTCGTGGTCTCAACAATATTACTCACGCAATTCATTAATCCTTTGGAAATTTCGTTCAACGATTAAACGCTCGCTGAAAAGCCGCAAAAAATAACATACCGTAACTGTAACGGCCAAAAAATTACATGTAAAACGAAATGTACAATATGTAGCCTATCTATTCTTGCCTTGTTATTGATTTTTGCTGGGCTTGTAAATGGATTTTTTTTTGCTTATGTGGGTTGCCAATAACTCCTCTGTCCCGCTCATATAATTGCATATAATTTGTAGACCTGAGATACGCTAATTAGACACACGGTAGGTACATGAACATTCATGTAGGTTGGGTATGTTATGGTAAATTTACGTAATAGGCAAAGGTAATTTCATCTTATAGTCGATGCCCATTTCCAGAGTTGCAACAAAATGGTGGCGATTTTGTAGTGATATATGGCGTTTCTTTTTCAAACAAGTAGACACTAGGCTATAAACACTTATTTCAGGGTTGATTAACTAAGCCCATTTATGATCGCATACAATTTTTTATTTCTACAGTAGGCAAAAAAAGTATGGAAACGGTATGAAAATTTCTGTTTTCGGGAAAAATAAATGGTGGAGATCTTTCAAAGTACATGTACATTTATAATAATACGTACAATGTAGCCTACAGTATGTATTACACGAATACTATTACACCTATACTGTTTGTTAGGTTGTTAATTTGCCTTGAAAAATCCAAAAAGATCTTTATAAATGTTTAACAAGTACATTGCGTCGGCATCAGGAAAGGTTAGGACACATTAAATAATCAGAAGTATTCGAAATTATCCAGACATCAAAGGAGTATGGCTGATTTGTAACTCGCTAAATATCCTTGATAGACTTTATAGCATGGGGGTGGCAGTGGTAAGGTTTTGGGACTGTATAAAATACAGAGGAGGCGAAAATTTGGAATTAGTATGATAGTTTGTAGTGTTCCAACCTTCCCTGATGCTGACGCAATGTGTTTGCAAAACATTTATAAAGATCTTTTTGGATTTTTCAAAGCAAATCTAACAACCAGTATTGGAGGGTGTTACCATACTTTTTTTCCCATGGAATTTTCACTTTTATTAATTCAAAATTAGCTTAACTATTTTTAAAAAAAATCCTGGTTGTTGTTACATAATCCATGTACAGTGTGTTATTTTAAATGTACTTTGAAAGATCTCCGCTAATAATTTTTCCTGAAAACAGCAATTTTCATACTGCTTCCATCCTTTTTTTGCCTATATTGTATCCATTGAATTCCAATCTTGATTCTCGTTATTGATTCATTTGTTTTAAATATGAGTTGTAACACCGATTGTCATCTTATCGGAATACATGTAAGTTATAAATACTGCCATACGCAATTTCGAATTTATAGGCTGATCTTCATGTACATGTATATTATCTGCCAATATCATTTTACTTAATTCTCAGATAAAATAACGGGTTAGTGGTGCGCCACCGGCAACCCTAAATATGACATGGGATTTTTTTCCAGGATTATCTTCCAGTTTGAGGATTATTCCGGAAGGTCGTTCCGCTAAATTTTCATTTGTCATTTAGTATTAGAAAATGAGAAAGTATTTAAATCGACCTTAGATTTTTTGGATTTCTTTATTGCTCCGAGATGGTTTGAATTCCATGCGCATAGATGAAATGAAATTATGAAATGAAATGAGATGAGATGAAATGAAATGACATTATGTGCATACAGTTCATTAATTCATTGCTACATGTAATTTCTGTATAATTCTGGTATGGAAAAAAATCTCTATAACATTCCGTAATTAAGATAACATTTTATTACAATGAGTGTTGTTTCCGCTCGAACGTCTCATATTCGGCGCTGTAAAGTCAATTTCCAGAGTTGCCCTCGCAGAATTTCATATCAATTGTGAATTAAGATTTCGTGAAAATTAGTTTTAAAAATATTTACCCTTTCCAATAATACATAGGCCTACTGCACACGCGTATTTTATTTTTCTAGGAAGTTAACACCTAAGGTTTTTTAAGCAATTTGTATTCTGTTCAGGACTAGTTAAGGCATTCGGGCGCATTTCTTCCTGTATGCCTTGGAACGATTTATTCACTTAACCTTCCTTGTTATTTCCTCATCGCATCGACATTCGTATCCGCAGATTTATATAGATCCATGTAAATAGAAGCAAAAGCTTTTCCTGTTTGTGTAAAATGCTTCCATCTTAAAATTGTATTTCTTTCGTTTGACCTCCGATTTTAATCAACTCGTTGATGATGGAAAGTTTGATGTGGTAACGGTAAACTCTCTAGGATATCTCATGCTGGTGGTTCTTGCATAGTTGCATTTGGTGGAAGATATAAACGAATTCTATCGATGAAACATTTCTGATTTTTTATCCAGAACACGCTGGTTCGGTATCAAACTTGTATGTCATAAATGAGTCATAAAATGTTTTTTATCGAAAACAATGCATTAGGCGTTCTAGATACAGGATATATTGCCTTAACATTTTTATGATGCTCTACAACAACCAACACATCTAAACTTACTCGATGGAATGTGACTGGACATGTTAAACTCCACCTAAAATGGACAGGTCTGTTGGTGTCGGATTTCTGAGGGTAGAATTCTTCTCTGCAACTTTTTTGCTACGTGGGCTTGTCACGAAAGTGAGCTGAAAGTTGAATATTATTCAAATACCCGCTTAGTTCTCTTGGCGGCTTGGCTGGCTTTATGGAATGGATGGACGACTCGGTTTAAGAACATTCAAAATACATGTACGAACAATTCGAATATACGCACATTCTTTTTCATGGACAAAGCTATCCGCACTTACGAACATTTGAAAAAGAGATCCATGAAACTCATTCTAAATTGACAATTGTTTTTGAGGATTTAAATTTCAAGATTCAATAAAAAAAAAACCAGAAAAGTGATGAGAGTCAACATGTTTTCTTTAATTTTATTTTTGTTTAGCTTATCTTGATCATCAAGCTTTGAAGTGGGCCAAAAATGCAAAAAAAGGTGCTTTCTATGGAAACCGCCAAAAGAATGTGCATTCATCTCCATCGAGTGTTTGGCAAACTGCATCATGATAACGTCAGTAAATATACAATGTAACAGTGAAGTGGTCGTGTTTAGCAAGTTTTACATTATTTTTAACGGGGTGGCCACAGGTCAAGTAAGCCATGGAAATGTCAGGGAGATTTTCCCACATAAAAGCAAAATGCTATCCATGCACTCAGTCTGCTAGCAGCTACATCCCCAATCCTCTTCAGCTAAACTTGTAACAAAATCTAGTGGTTTGCCAAGCTTCTCAATGCAATTGTTATTTCATTTTTCATTATGACAAAAAAAATGATATGCATTAACGAGTAAGTTTTGGTCTGGGAATTTTGGATTTTAGTCAGGAAAAAGTCAGGGAAATTGAAAATTTTGTGGCCACCCTACATGTTTATGAAAGTGGAGAAAATGCCAGCATAGAACCAACGACGTGTTTAATATGCAAGCTTCGGAACGCATTGATTCTGGTGGATTCAATTCGATGAGTCCACCGCACGTACTGTATACATGTATATTCAACACATGAACATTCAAGTTGCGAACAAATTTTCTGAATCACATTCATTATTTTTGTCAACCGGGGTTTTCCCGTACTGCTGCGCACCATTTCGTGAATAAAGCCGGATTCTCAGTTCATTCTCGGATATCGTTTTATTGCGGTTGTGACGGAATGACTCCCAAGAGGAACACAAACCTGCACGCGTGGCGCTGCAACGAACACTTTGACAGCTTAAATGGCCTAACGGAAAGATATATGGAAAGCTAAATCACGACATAAGAAGCCTAATTTTTTTTTCGTCGTCTGAAATGTGTGACATAAGTGTCTTAACTCTTTTGTTGCACCTTGCGTTTTTTCTGAACCAGAGCCATTATTGAAAGACCTACTTAGGATTTCCGATTCGTATGACAATCACGTGGTTTCCCTTCGGTACACCCATACACGAATAGTTGTTTCAGCGCCATATGATGTCTGTACCCCACCGACCCTTTTTTTTTTGCTCCATCCAGCGCATGTAAACGAGCGAGGAAAAAATAGCCAGCGAGCCAGAATGTTCACTGTCTGTTGTTTGAAGTCTTGGAGGGGATCTAATCGGATGATTCGCATTGATGCCTTGCTGGCAACCTGGTATTTGTTCCTTCTTGCCGTTTGTAGTTTTGCCAAGAATTAGCATGGCTACTTCGTGAGTAACTCCTCTGGAGAAAAAAAAATGTTACGTACGTTCTAATATTATTCGTGCCTGCAGGTCCATGTTCATTTTGCAACGCTAGAATTTAATGGGACTGTTTCCTTCCTCGAAATGTGTGTTGCATTGTTCTGGCAGAATGTGTTGCGCATAAATTACCATCGCCAAAGAAACTCGACATGACATGTTTAGGGAAACCCAGTTGCATGCATGATGTAGCGAGACGATTTAACATTAAGAGGAAACGCCATCCTTTCGCTTAAACAAATCGTTAAATGCAGAGGCGAACTGACCATGAGAACGAAAAATGATGACAGTTGCCTAAAGGTAACAAATTCTGTCCAGAAATCATGGGCGAATTTTGAACTGAAAGGAAGTTTTTCTGATGCAAAGTACAGGCCAGCGAAACAGTTTCTTCAAAATGTTTCACGAACTATTTTTTAGCAAACAGATCTGGCGAGACATTGTTGTTGCGAAACACTGTTTCATGGCATGTTCCCGTGACAAACAGTATCCAGTGTCGTTCCAGATCAAAGGAAGCATTGTGCTTCTGAAACATTCTGATCGCAGCGCTTTTACCGAGGGAGCCAAAAGGGTGCCCTGACTGCTGTCGTCTGTTTTGAATTATGTTTATGTGCCGTCGTCTTTCCATAAATTTCGTTCAAACATGGTGTCCTCCATTTTGTTGTCAGTGAAAGTGCTTCGTTGGTGCATGCGCAATGTTTTAGCAGCATATGTGCACACACATGGCAAGAAATTGTGTTTCTTTGGTTTGCACTAGGCATGTGGTACCACTACAAGTTTTCTAAAACGTTCACATGTAGTTCAGCGGATTGGCAGAAGGATGACACGTGACGAAAGGGTCATTCTGTGGTGATTGTTTGATGAATATCTACAGCTAACACCAAAGAAACTGTTGAAGTTCATGTATCGAATTTGATATTAAATTTTATTTTCAAGATACATGTATTTCAGGACTGAAAGTGCCTTTCCCCGGCATGAATTTCCATGCACAACCTATATTTAAAAATGCACTTTGGTGATGAAAGTCCCTCGCCATTTATTTTTCGAAATTTGACCATTTCTTTCTCCACGCACTTTTGCAAAAATAAACACATTGGCAGTTAAAATGAGCGAAAAAACGTGTCGTACGTTAACATTGCCAACATTTTTAACGTGTTTTTTTCTAGTCGCGATTCTTTCCAAACTGAAAAGATAAAGTTTCATTGACAGCCTGGCCAAATGCCGAATCTTTACATTTGTTACACGGCAACAACTACTGTAACATTGAAAAAGAAAACGTGCGATACCAATGTGAATGCTGTAATAAACAAACAAAAGAGAGCCTGTGTATTTGTGTGAAGTGTTTTTGTACGTGAGTCAGCACTCAGCAATAGATGTTTTATGAAATGATTGATTGCCGTTCGTCCTGATTATAACTCGAGGGTCTCCTTCCCAGGAATTTGTTTGGCTTGCGCCTGTGGTGGAGCCATCGCAGCAAGTTAACTAATTAAGAGGAACTTAGAAAGAGCTAGCTAGTCCCTATTTAAACGCTTTTCCGCCCACTTGGCAAACAGTTTTCCTCATTTCGGTCAAATTTATATCGAAATATACCTTCTTAGCAAACCAAAATAAACGTTAACAAACGGTTGCGTCAGCATCTCGAAAGGTGCAACCACGGTGTCCATGGCGTCATATCGCGACCTTGTGGCTAGTAAATTTTGCAAACTTAAATGTTGTTATGACCATGCTTAGGTCAGCAATAAAAATCCTCGTCTTATGCCCCCTAGAGACAGACTACACAAACTACAAACCAAAAAATGTTGTAGCAAACCATTTTGACAAATATAAAACAAAGTACAAGTTTGAGCAAACTTGTGCCCTTCCTGTCGAGCGTCGGTAAAGATCAAAGAAAAAATGGTTTGCTCATATATACTTTGCAGAAGGTGGCGCTGTGGTCATCTGCACGATAACATTATCGTATCCATTGAGTTTTATTACTGCCTGGAAGGGATTTTAATAGAAAATAATAGATTTGCAAATACTAATTTTTGTTATGCTTCTATTCACGTGGTGTTTTCTCCGGGACGTTTCAAGAAGAAAAATGATTGGCAACCTTAAACTGATACTGCATAATGAAACTGTATGAAACAATTAAGCATTTATTACATGAAAAATCCCAACTTGCAGCTTTTGAGTTAAAATGGGGAAAAACCATCGAACTTGTGGTGACATTTGCTGCCATTAGGGCTCAAAATGTTAATTTAATCTTCTAAAAATGGATTCAACCTCAGTTTGATGAAACTGCTTCGGACCATTTTTTACCCAAATTAATTTTGATCAAACAGTTCGCTGCTTGGAGTTTTTTTAAATTTTTTTAATAATATAATAATCGGATTGCCCCTAAATAATGCAATACCACATTGCATTTCATGGAGCGTTATTTTCATTTGACCTACATTCGATTTGTACATCTGCGCAGATTTGTTTGTGCTGGCAAACGTCCCTATGACATTATTGTCAATTTGTCCCGATATCCACATGTGTTTTGCGGCATTGGCAGCGCATTTGATTTGAGACCAAAAATTCTTAGCAATTGGAGTAAGTTTCAAAGGGGGTGCTGAAATATCCGCATGAATAAATTTGTTGAATTCTTTAAATATATTTTGGGCAACTACGTCATCGACTGAGAATTTACGTCGACACTGTTTAAATTTTATTTTCTCGCCGTAAAGATCTGTAAACCGCAATCGTACCGGCAAATCAATTTTTAAAAGAATTAAAAAAGTTGTTTTCGTTCCCTTTTGCAAGTGCAAAAACGAAAGAAGTTATGCTCAAACGTTAAGAGCCACCGTTCTCCTTAGTAAAAATGATACGCATTAACTGCGGCACTTATTAAATCAATTTTAATAAGTGCCCTTGCACATATTAAAATTGTAGCTCGAAGTTTTAATTGTTTCGTCAAGTTTTGCTTATGCGATGCATTTCTGCTTGATTTTCGCCTAATGGTGACATTTGCCTCAGTTACCTCTGTCATGTTTATGCATGACAAAAATGTTCGGTCACAACCTAACATGTCATTTTAATCTGATATGGTGGGAGAGTTTAGCATACATGTAGTTGCTTCGGGCGTCGTTAATCAAACTGGTTCTAGATTATGTTTGCGTTAAAAACCCGCCTGAGAGCGAGAAAATCTCAATACAGATGCTCTTTGACTGTCAGTGATATTTGAGAACTCTTGAGATGAAAGCGCTGGCTCATCCTCAAAATGTGCACTTTCGTTGTAGCACTTTGCTCAGCCAATTTGCTTATTAAAGTTATTAGAACCATGGGCGTTGCCTCGTTCATTTTCTTCAGCTACATCCTATACCAAAAATTGAATTATCCTCTTAATTTCCAGTATACAAAGTATTCAAGGCTCATATAAACTCATCAAGAACTGAATAGACGCCTATTTCGCGTTGCCAATTGCTTCATTGGCACTAAGCGGCACAAGGCTGCTACATTACTAGTTTATGTCCATGTCTATTGTTTTTGGCTTCATTTAGCGTTTGTGCGATAATTGGAAATATTTATTTAAGGATTCCAAAGCGCAGGCTTCATGCTACAATGGCTTTGGCTTACGTGTTTATTTTGGAAAAGCAAGTTGACGATTGTTGATGCAAGCCGAGAATGAACCATGAAATCCTATATGTAGGTGATAATGTTTGGAATAGGGAAATTTCGTGAAATCGACTATATAAATCGTTTTTTGTACCTGTGAGGTTTGCTGATGTAGTCAAACGACTTGCGTGTTCTAACGGCATTTCCTTCTTATGTACCTGTAGTACCTCCAACCACGAACCATCATTTTAATCAGTGCACAGGTTTTTTTAGTCAATAATGCGCAATAAACACCGCACACAATTTCAATTAAATCACGCAAGCATCTAAAAAGCACTTTTCTGCCTGGATCAATCAAATAAGCATGCGTTATTTTATAACAAACATGCACTAATTAAGTGATATTACAGTGGGAATTGTCCAGACTAGGCTTACCCATTATGCAAATTAATTTGTTACCCTCGGTATTTTATATAGCCTACTGTACACCACATGTAAAACTAGATTTGGTACATGTATTCTACAAGTTTCGGCAGATAAAATCATGCAAAAAAAGCTAATTTTCTAATTTCAGTAAATTAAGGTTGAGATCGGGAAGTAACTAAATACTGACACCCCCAAATTTGATAAAGAGGTACCAGTTTAATGTCAGTTGTACATTACACGTAAAATGACGTCCAATGTTACGTATGATTTTGTTAAACTTAGTAGGCCTATGCTTAAACCAACCAATTCTGTTACAATCATTTTAATATGACATGAGCGCGTGTGCATTTACATCATAATAAGTTGTCATTTTTTAGGCTATTACCAGTTGTCATGTAACTAAAGATTGCTGTTCAGAAAACTGGTTTCAGATTATGAAATTTAAAAGGATGTATCCTTACTTGTATTATTTTCACATTTACTCATTTTTATTGCTATCTTTGATGATTCTTGAAATTCCAATTATATTCAACGTGTGAATTAAGTGGCGTCAGCCATGGCCTTTATGTTGGAATTTGTAAGTCATATGCCTGTGGGCAGAAGCGTGTGGAAAGCTAAGCTAAGCAAGGTTATTTGAGTCTGACATCCATGTTTTAAACTTGTATTCGTTTTGCATGATATGACGTAATTGGTGTTGATTTTTTTCGCGCGTTCTGTTTCATATAACATTTTAATAGACGAAAGCTTGACATGGAATAGTATTAAGTAAATCAATCCATATCCTTCTTTCATACGAGACTGAGGAATCCAAAGCAGCTAAAATATCTTTTAAATGACGAAATGATACGGCAATGAGTGCAGTCCACATGGTGGCATTATAGCGCGAATAATATGCAACTATAGTCTGTGCAAAATATAGTAATGATATGAGAACTGTAATGAAAACTATATACAGTATCGCACTTCCACATCCGCATCCCACCTCGACATTTTAATAACATTTAATGCTTAAAACTGTTGATGTTTGTTTTTCACTGAATATAGAGCTTGTTTTGCTTGACTTTAATATACTGTAGATGTACATGTACTTACTTTAGAAATTGAAAATTTTTGAGTTGTCACTTTAGAATCTGGGGTGCTATACTGTATGCTTTGTAGTTGGTTTGCGTTTTGGAACTCACGTTTTTGTTGGAAATGTGCAGTAAAATTGCGTCAGCTTAGGGTGAAACATTTGAATTGCTGTGTGCAGCTACGTAGTGCTTTCTGTCGTTGTGTATCAGGTATGAAACTGATAAGGCGTGTAGGGCCATGGATGGTTACTTGACACGGCTGAAATAGTTCTTTTACATACAAGCTTTCTCCTATGAACATTAGTATTTCACTCTCAAGCTTTGGCATCCATATTGTCTCGGTGTTGTCACTTGAACCATAGGGCTGTGGACGCCGTCAAGTAAACTTATTAATCTACAATGTTGGTAATGCATACATTCTTTGCCATGTAAACCATTTTCAAAAACCGCTCAACGACAATAGAACAGAATAAGAGGCAGGAACCGTAAGACAGGAGTTGGTCCTGCATTCGCTTGGAAAAAAAAGCCAGGGCACAGTATACGAAATATACTTGTAAGTAGGTTCACTCGCAGCTTTTTTTAGGTGATATTGCCACCGTATAGTGTGATATTTAGAGAGCCTCTAGTGATATTGCGCTCGCAGCGCCAACTGGATTCTAGGGTATATCACCGCGATTCGTTTACAAACGCCGGGTGTGGCTAAAAGCGAGTGGATATCTGCTTACCAACAGGGCGGCGCTAGTGTTTTCTCCACCAGAACATCAAAGGCGCCGACACGGAGAGAACTTACTAATATTACGTCTTTTGTGGCCGGGGCGGCTGACACGAGATTCGAACCTGGGTCTCGAGAATGCGATGCTCAGCTTCCACGTTCGTACTTTTTATTACGATAGGTCTTTGAACTCTTTATGGTTTGACGCTGTCGGAGTTCGCAGTTTGACAGAATTGGTCTTATTGATTAGTATTATCACACATGCACAATACATGTACAGCGTTGTTGTTTTTTAAAACAATAATAATGGTCCTAATAAATTTAAAAAGAACTGGAATTAGTAGCAGAGTTATAGCTTTGTTTCCTTTTTTTATTTAAAAAAAGAAACACTTAAGTGGAGCGAACTCTTTAGTACTTGGTGAGTTACAAAAATAAGCCCCCTATTATTTCTGCTGAGCGGAAAATCTTAAAAATCTGCTAAAGTTAGCGACCTGTAACTGATATGTTAAGCTAAACCTATCGCTTGTCATTGATACTTTTACAAATAAGAATCTTAATCAAGATAATGCAAACTCTGATGCAATTAACTGGTAATAATACATTTAGTTGGGACGTGTACCGCTCTACTATGTGCATGTGCATGTACAGTATCTGTATCGATGATTCTGTAGGATGGCCCATCAAGATAAATTTACATTGTAAAGATTAAAGTGGATAATGTATGAATACTTAGGAACATTCTTGTCAGTGAAATAATATATTACAGTTGTCAATTTACAAAACCATATAGTGACGCCATCTTTATTTAGGCTGATTTGATTGGTTAATTTCTTTTCAACAGTGTATGTGCGTACCTTGCAGTTTAGCATGTCCGATAGATTGCGCTGACAACTTTTGTTATGTTGCCTATAATTGTCAAAGCATTTCAAGTGTTCCTCTCTAGGTACCAAGTTTGTTGCAATATACAGTAGACTAAAGTCGTGATTATTTTTTGGAAAGAATCTGTTATCAATGTTAATACAATAGTTTAACAAAATCGGGCGTTTAGGGAATTGATACCTAACCCAACTACTGTACCGATATACAAGTATACAGTACGTTTCGGTACTAATAGCGAATTTGATTGGACCAAAAAGTGTACACTGAGTGTAAGTTTCTGCACTCGTTTCAATCGGTTGGACAACATCCATACTTCAGTGTAGTAATTAAGTGCGCCCTACGTACCTTCTGCGATTGGGTTCAATATCTGCACTGAGTGTACACGGACTACACTGACGAAACAGTCGGTGTAGGCAGTGTATCCAACATGGCGGACCGGAGACGTCATGAGCTTACACGGCGCCAAAAATTTCACGACTTCCGGTCGCACTGGCTAGCCAATGGCACTGCACGAGTG